>JAMPIV010015147.1:0-25287 GCA_024509875.1 Oreohelix idahoensis
CAGTTCCCGTAATCGCCGCCTAACCTTCCCTAACTCAAGAGCAGATTCAGGTTACCATTTACAGCTGGATGAATGGAGAGTTGTCGTGGTTGAGTTAAAGTGGTAGAGTATTTGTCGAGTTGGACATTAGTAGTGAAATCGACAAGGGATAGTGGACTGACAGAGTTATAGATTACACTTTAGATAAGGTGTAAATAGGCGATGGACTTGAGACAACCTGGAAGAAGATTTATTCAAATGATCTCTCTCTCCAAGCCTCAACTCACTTTTTCTGTCTAAGCATCTCCTGCTCTCACTCTTTTCTCTTATCATACATAGAGATTCTAGTAAAGAGCTAAACATGTAAATATGGATGAAAGGGTCGGGAACAGCGCGTTAATAAATGAGTAAACTTCATTAAATGAAGACAAGCATGAAAATAATGCATCTCATCATCATAACATCATAAATGACATCAAAAAATCATCAGCAATCTCAATAATCATCAATAGTCATCAAAATCATCAATAGTCATCAAATCATCAATAGTCATCAAATACGCAAAATACACCAACAAACACACACACAGACCACCGACATGAACCTGTAGAACACAGAGAGATAAATAATCGAGTGGCAGTCCTTCCGTTTTCGGGGACCAGATGAAATAGTCCAGACAGTGTCTTATATGTAGATCCTTCGTGAGGGACTAAGCCTACAAAACTGTCCTTGTTGGTATTAAACGTTGGTGACTCTCCCCTACTGTCGCGAGTTGGGCTGGAAGACTCTATTTACCTCCTGTTTATCAAAATGAATAAACTGCGTGTCAGTCCTTCCGCTTTCGGGGACCAGATGAAATAGTCCAGACAGGGTCTTATATGTAGATCCTTCGTGAGGGACTAAGCCTACAAAACTGTCCTTGTTGGTACTAAACGTTGGTGACTCTCCCCTACTGGCGCGAGGTGGGCTGGGGGACGCTGTTTATCTCCTGCTGACCAAATAAACAAACTGAACGGCAGCCTGTCCGCTTTAGTGGGACCCAATTGTACTAGCTCCAGGAAAGAGTCTTACGTGCAGATGTCCTTCAAAGCGATAGGTTAAACTGCATACCTTCCCTTGTTGGTGCTGACCTTGGTGACCTCTTATCGCGTGAGTGGACTGGAACCCTGTCTATCTTTGGCTGGCTGCTCCTAAGTGCGAGGTTCTACATAATCCAGAAATAAGCATAGGACGAAGTCACTTGAGGACAACTGATCCCAAGGCGCTCTTATCAGGCGCTAGAATTGGCTTAAAATCCGGTTTTTGGCTGGCTGGACTGTGGTTTGGCTGAGTGCCCCGTTTAGGAACACAAAGACTGGTGAATCGAATTCTGCTATAGACATGCTGGGCGGTTTTGATATGGGGGAGCCGCAATGCTCTGACTGGTATTCCAATAGGCGAGTAGGGAACTACTACTGCAATAGACGATTTAAGATTGTTGCGTTGGCTCATTTCACAATGCGTGAGCTTAACTCCCGTGAGAGGGAAATGGCGTTGACAAAGGGTTGTTGTTTCAGGTACTGAGGTGACACTCGTGGGGCTAGATATCCTCAGAATCCCTCTAGAACGAAGAGACGGTGACATTCTTCGTCTGACTGGAAACTAGACTCTAGCAATTCGGTATCCACTGAAACTGAGACCAAAAAGGGACACCCTTTTACATCAAGCAAATAATAAATCACACTACTTTATACAGAAAATTTCGCTCCACTATGGGATTAAATTTATTGTAGTTATTGCTATGATAGTTTAGGGCTGTCTTTAACCATGTCTCCTGTTCCTTAAAAATATCAATTATCAACACGCGCCCGCAGAGGCTTAATATCTATTGTACATCCATGTACCTGTCAGTAACATGTTCTAACAGCAAAATCGACTCCTCTTCTCCAAAATAAACATACAGCTGAATGGTTATGTTATTCATCTTACAACATTAAATGAATTTACATAAGCAGATTACAGCATGTGACATTACACAAATAAATCGTATGTCCCCTTGGGGAAATATATTAATATTCCACAAAATGAGTACAAAGAAAAGCCATGTTCTTGCTATAATACAGTTGTGACTGAGTCATAAGGTAAAATGTTTTCTATGGCTGGTGGCTGCTCCTGTGAAAGTTATGGCTAGAGTCTAGCTACACAAGTAAGCATAAAATGATTCTCCCCAGCCACTAAAAATATCTATCCACAAGGAATAAGCGACTATCTCCCATAATTCAGTGTTTAAGTGAATAATCCACCTCTGACGTTATCTTACAGAAATGACAGTTAATGCCTATTCTTAACCCATGATAAGCATCTGTGGACTTATTCTACGCCTAGTGAGTGTTTATTTTTGTAAGTCTATCATTTAACCCATTATAAACCAAAAACAGCTTAAACACCACTTAATTAAGGCTGAATACGGCACAACACTATCACTGAAGTAAATTACTGGGAGAAGTCCTCACATTCCTATCAGATATAGATATATATATATATATATATATATATATATATATATATATATATATATATATATATATATATATATATATATATATATATATATATATATATATATATATATAACTCTGTAACATGAATATATCATATTATAAGATATGTCAACTCACCCCGAAAATGACTAGAGAAAGGCCTTAACATTTTAGTTCTGTTAAAGTCTGCCTAATTCTCATGATGGTCCATCTCGGGCCAGGAATCTTCTACGAGTGTGTTTGGCGTAGTAAAATTTCAAATCTTATAGCTTACAAACCATTCTACCCGGGACACCTGCAATAGCCTGATTCTACAGATGTATCGGCGTAATGCGTAATACCGGGTAAGACAAAGGTTTTCAGAAGAAACAACTTTGCGAAAATTCCCCCAGAGAGACAATCATAATATTATGTGCTCTTTGCTCATCTAAGGGCAAACAACCCACAAACTGACCGCGATTGTTATCTCCCCCTGAAACAGATCAAACTCGTTACCCAGGCCTCAAAGGGTACTAGCCGCTCGTGGCTAACACTTTAAGCGTAACAGACGTTCTTCTGATCAGGCCAGGTGTGCTGACGTAACATTATCGTTCGCTGACCGCTGCAGGCTCGAACGTAAACAACCTCGGGTGGGGTTTGAGAAGGAGAAAACAATTGGGCCACACAGGTAGCAAAGCAAAGAGAAACAAAATGTCTAGGAAAACAGAACATTAAAGAGTAATAACATTGAGGCGAGATGGAAAAATAAATTAAGTCACTGTCTACGTGACAAGAGTGACGCTACCATTGTGACCATGCCATGCTCTGATGGATAGTTATGTGTAAGTTATTATATTAAAATTAACAAATAATAGTGTAATAATGAACAATGCAAAATCGCTGCACACTCCACCTGTGGCATTGACTTTATATAATGTATAGTTTAGTACAATATATCAAAAAAGGTAACTTAAAACGCACAATGAAAACTTGCAGCATTATTTCTTACATTTAAATTTTACAAACTAAAACGAAGTTCACTTTAGCTGACCCTGAGGTCAGCAGATGTCAATCTAACTACAAGCCAGAGACAAAACAAATGCATCACGGCTTAACAGAATCACGTGCAGTTCACTCAGTATCTCTGAAGGACAGCTGTTGAAGCCTTATATAGTAGTTCTCACATTTTTAGAGAGCACTCTAAAATAACTCTAAAAAAACAGAGACAAAGTAAATGTAATATTGAGTGACGTTTTATTACTCTTATAAGACAAGGAATGTAATTGTAACTATAAACAGTGGACATCTGTCCATGACAACACTCGTAATAGTACAGTTAGGTCGCGTAACTGGGACGCGAGAAGAGACAAGATAAGTGTTGAAATCAGCACTTGCTCTGTTATCGGGATTATGAGATCATGAACTCCTGACACTTTCCCATAGAACAGCAGAGGAATCAGGTGTCAGTTGCAAAATGGTAGGCAAATAAATAATTACGCTCGTACAGACAAAAACCACACTAGGACAGAGATAGAGCTTTGAGATGTTATTGTCAGGCAACTTTAATAGATTCTAAAATGAAGGAAGTTTGTTATAGGTCCGTGTGCTGGATTAACCAGTACATGGACAAATTATAAAGTATGAAAAATGTATAGATTTTTATAGAAAGTATTTTTGTAGAGAACAGCTGTAATAAATAAATATTAAGAAAAGTATTTCTAGATAATCTCAGCTAGTTAGAATAACTTGCTTTTATAAGTACAGATAACTTGAGAGAGTATTTCGTATATTTTTGGAATTTTGGGAACGGCTCTAAAAGACTCCGTTATACTCTGGGTTTGCATTAGTAGGACGGATTATTTGTTGAGTAGTAGAGTTTATAGATGGCTCTGAATATTCCTAATAACTTCGAGGATAGCAGTGAAGTAGGAAAAAGATATAGTGGTTCTCAATCTGTTGAACAAAGGTCTTAATCCGCTACGGTGAAAAGTGATTTCCAGCGACTCTTAAATCAATATAATGATACTACTATTCTGCGTAGAGACGCTATAGAATATTTAATGAATATTTATAACTTCATGCCGTTAGAGGTGCGGTTGCAGTGAAGTAATATTTAAAAAATATATAATATGTGATCCTGCGGACTGGTAGCTAATAGATAAATAAATAGTGGTGAATTTATTCCGGGCGCTTAGCCTTTGATGCCACTTGTTTGCAAACATCGTGAGAACCACTGACTCACTACTTAATTATAGTTCCGGTAAAGCGTAATAAGAAAGGTTCATTGAATATTAAAGAAGATGATATTGTTACTCTATATAACATTTTGAGAATCGGTGTAACTTTTGAGTTGATACAGTTTATATGTATTAATGAGAACAATGGTTCTCAGGTTTTTGTCCTTATTGGGACCAGAGTATATTAGTTGAGAAGAATGAGAGAGGTTCTCTAATTATTAAATACTAAAAATATTAATAATTCTTAATGTTAGTATTGGAAAACAAAATATAGGTGAAACAATTTTAGTGTACAGTGCATGATCAACATTTTTCTATTTCTTTATTATTCTTATATAATCTTAATAAACTATTGTAACCGTATTTTGGAGTGCTTCGTCAGTGATCAAACTGATTATTGTTAGTGACGTTGAAAATTGTTGTCAGTGAAATAGTTTGTTATCGTGGTGACTTTGCTAAGTGTCTTTAATGACTTGGTGTGGTGCGACTAAAAATGAACTGTATCTATAAACTATGGTACATTATATGCAAAATCACGTGCCAAGAAACATCAACACGTAGCCACATTCTCATCCGGAAGAACCTACCTGGGTTGAACCAGGTTGCACACAATTCTAGAGACTGGTGAAAATCAACATCTAGGGCGTATAGCATTTCAGACCACTGAACACTTACATAATAGGTAACCTCCTTCACTTAATGACTATTCATTGCAACCAGAGATTAGCAGTTTGAATAGTTATGAGTTCAAAACTTGACTTTTCTATAAGTTAATACATATAAACAGAACTGGCGCTGACACACTTAGTTTCCAGTGCGGTAACGTTTCCTCAAGAAAAGCATTCTAACTACGTCACCACTCTAGCTCATTAGGAAATGTATTACAGCTATTCGTGTTTTGTTTTTTCTCTAACCAGCGGCACTCGAGCTTTCCAGCTCTTTTGGCCCAATGACATGTCATTGCGAGGCTGGGGGGTCAGTGGACTTTCCTTCCAACCCGGTCAGGAGCTTCGCTCCTTCCCATCCACACGGGATTTATGTGCAGGAGCCGTTCATGTTATTCAGTCAAATTTCCGGTCGTAAACATTCCTTCAAACGCTGACGCCCGGGTTTGAACCATGAAAACCTGGTCGCCAGTACAACGCCGTAGCCATTACACCAGCGCGGCTCCCAGCTATTCGTGTTAAAGGTCACAAGACGGCCATGGATTGTAAAATGGTATCCATTCCAAATTATGCAGGATGGGGTTATACAAGGGCAATTTCAGACAGACGTATATACATAATTATTTATTTACACCTTGATAGGTGGACGTGTGGGATGGTTGGCTGTTTGGGCTGAGTGTATAGGTTTAATTCGGCTATAATCACAATAGCAAAGGTTGGTAGATGTTCATATATGCTGTTTTATTTATTTAATTTACTTATTGATTTGTGGTCGTAGGGATGGATGGCTGTTTGGGTTGACGGTGTAGATTTGGTCCTGCGGTAAGCAAAATAGCGTGTAAATACATAGACTAGTAGACAAACAGTTTTTAACATGCAGATAAAACGAGTAGATCCAAACAAGACCACGTCTACATACACGGACTCACGCGCTAATTTGTTAAAATGAAAGACATTCCTGAATAACTGATGTGCTTCCCTGGGACAGCAATAAGGAGGGCAGCAGACAGTAATTTGGGCGTTATCGATTTTTTTTCAGAGTTTATGGCTTTTCGGTTAATGAGCACCGTATATTAGTGTTATTATTTCATGGTAATCAGAGCTGGTCTATGACCGTACTTTGTACTGCATCTGGTTCCGGAATCTATATACAGTACCCAATAATTTGCTTGTTGGTTTTTATATGTGAAAAAAAAAAGTTAAAAGTAGCTGCACAGCAAATACTGCTGGAGCGGAGTGAAGTGTTAGGGATTTCACTATTCTGGGTCTCAGCTTTATGAGGTGGAGTAACCCCCTGCCTTCTCCTTCACTAACTTAAGAGCAGAGTCATTTTTCACATTTACAGCTGGGTAGACTGGAGAAAGCCACCTGATTTTGAACATGCTAACTTCGAAAGCATGCGCTCTAAACATTCTAAACATATATATATATAGTTGTACATACACGCTTATGTAAATATGCCAGAGCTTTTGTATGTACACTATATGGATGCATACACATAAAAGGATTTGTAAAATCAAGCATTTTGCATCTCGGTAACCAATCTATAAAGCAGATAGACTCCACAATGGATAGCAATCAGCTTGCTTTAACTCAAGAGCTAAGCCAGGTACCCATTTACAGCTGGTAGACTGGAGCGTGTCCATTCAGTGAATCGAATGCGGCCCCTTTGCCGCGAGAGAGCAGCGCTCTAACCACTCTACCAGTCGGACGCTCATATTGTACTTGAGCTAAACCTTAAAAAGAGATAAAGGTAGGCCCATATGAGATACTGCCGTAGTGGAGTGAAACATAAAAGACTTCGCTATAGTAGGACCCGCTTTATGAGGTAGGTTGACCAGTTCCCTTCCTGTCTGCCTTCCTCTTCTTCTTCAAGTACCATGCATAGTGGCGTAGGAGATCATGTCTTTCCACAACTTCCTGTCTCCAGTACAATTTATCTAGACTTATGTCCATGCCATGACGTGAAACTTTCCAGAATTTGCTCTCTTTGTCTTCCCCTATGTCATTTTCCTTCAATCTTACCTGCTGTTACAAAATGTTCTGTCTTAGCTGTCTTAGCCTTCCCTAACTCAAGAGCAAAGCCAGATGTCCATTTTGTAACGACAATTGGATTGTGTACTTTTACGCCTTTCTTTCTCTCCTACTTAACCCATTTATTTCGTCATTTTACGCTCATAGATCTGTCCAATCGTTGCGCCTTAGATTTGTTGACCTCTGTTCAGACTGCGATTCGTGTTATTTTACAGCTAATTGACCCCGGCCGGCAGATTAATTGCTATCGCATGGCGAGCGAAACCAGACGGCGTAAGATGAGTGACCACCTGTATTCGTGGTTAATCGCTAACACCTTCTGACACCTTGACTGAAAGAATAAAGGGAGTCCAGATTGTATGATATTATAATAACGTCAGTGGTCTGCGAATGTCAGTGATTAACCATCTGGTGAAGGAATTTGAGTACGAGTGATAATTACTTAAGCGCATCCGACCAGACCGTTTCTGTGTAACTTTTACAGATAAACATGTCTGAGGAGACATTATGAGCAAGGCAATCATTGAGGGATGAGATCATAGATGTGTTCGCCAGTCTGTATAATAGAGACGGAAGTAATCATGCCATATTTGAGAGATAGGTCATGAGTTTAAATTGTAAAAAGACATTTTAAAACACGCGGGGGATAATAATCATTAACACCCCGACCCATCTAGTCTCGCGAAGGGATTGGACCAATTGAGAACAAGAAATAAACAACCGTTTCGATTTGAAGGTTGTCGGAACACCGTGAAGATACTTGGAGCGAGAATTGAAAATATAACAACACAATTTGAGGCTGCAACACATTGCATTGAATTACGTGAAAGGAGCATCTCCCAGGAGCCAGAGAAGAATCTGACAGAATTCCAAATATAAAGGACAGGACCGAGTATTTTGGGCATCTTAAGACTTCAGAAGAAAACCCGACTTTCAAAATACAAAGACTGTAAACCTAGGAATTGGAGCACTCGTCATAAGAGGGATTCTAAAATTACCCCAGACCAAGTGTTCGAAGGATCTAATCTAAGTTGCTGTGTCCATTCAGCTGTGCCAGGGGATTTTAGATCCCAACATTTTTGGTTCGTGGTACGAGACCAGTTTGTGATATGATCTACGCTTCTAGTTTGTGATTCAAGAGCTGAGGTTCGACACTACCCACCTACATTGGAAGAGTAGGGAAGATACCTACCTTGGCCTTAGGAGTGGTTATCTCTTGAAGTGTCTAGAGAAGCGCCCTCATCACACACAAAAAGACTTGACGGAACAACAGCAGCAGTACTCACCAATTTTCAGCTAAATGTCTTTTCAAACAGGCCACAGCAAAGAACATTGACTTCCAATCAAATCTCGATGCAGATAACCCAATCTTTATTTTTTCATCACAGTAAAACATAATCTTATTTATATTTTAAAATGTTACATAATAATTGATCATTAAATTTGTTATATGTTGTTTTACAAATTCATAGTTGGTTCAGTTATTATAGGCAGGAGTGCACACGTGCAATTTGGTGTGTGTGTGTGTGTGTGTGTGTGTGTGTGTGTGGGTGGGTGTATGTGTGTGTGTTTTCACCTATTAAGCCAATAAATAATCAGAGGACTTTCGCTGAATTAAATCAGCTGGGGGTTTGAAAGAGCTAAATCATACAATACACATCTTCACAAAAGGTGGCGGGTCAGATGAAAAGTTAACGTGCTCAGACTCATTTAGCATTGTTCTTGACTTCTAAAATATCTTGTGAATACCACCTGGAGGTAGAAGCATCATTATCCTTCTACGACTCTGCCAAGCGTAATCTTGTGCGAAGGTAGATACCTTTAAAGACCCATATTAGGTACTCTAGGTTTTGGCCACTATTGGACCACTACTGCAGAGCAAGGGGAGGCAATCCGTGACACACTTACAGCTGGCTAACTGGAGTGTGTTGCTACCAGGTTTCGATCCCGGAACTTGGTAACTGTGCCGCGAGAAGAATGCGCTCTAAGCACTCGAGATAAAGCTCGGTAACTAAAAAAGGTGGCTACACAGGTGTATGATGATCTGAAACTGGGTTATAGAGTCGGCCAAAACAGTTTCCGACTCCAGAAATTTTAGAAATCTGACTCCGACTGCAGTTTTTTTAACTAGTAATATGGCATCAAATTATACACTTATATGGAGTTATATGTATAAGTATGTCATGTGTGTGATTAAATGAATACGCGGCTTTCGTAGACTACATTTTAAACTATTCATTCATTCATACAGTAATTCAAAATAACAAATCATCCACAATCAATCAATCAATACCCTTTAGCTCCCCGAGGAGCATAGGCCTTCAATAAACATATTCCAAGTCTTCCTGTCCTGTGCCATCCGCTCAAGTTCTTTCCATGATATCTTCATCATTTTCACCTCTGTATCCAGTTCTCTTCTCCACGTGTTTTTTGGTCTACTTCTGCCTCTCTTTCCCTGTGGATTCCAGAACAAGGACTGCCTTGTAATGCTTTCAACAGGTCTCCTCAATGTGTGTCATATCCATCGCCAGCGTCTTCTTCTCAACTCTTGTTCCACTGGCACGTGTCTGATTCTTGTCATCAATTCCACATTTGTGACTTTGTCATACCATTTCAGTCCTTCTATTCTACGCAAGCACCCGTTAGTCTGTAGCTTTAAGGTTGTTGTTTTTGTAGCTCTCAATGTCTCAGAGACATACAATAGGACTGACTTCACATTTGAGCTGAATATTCTTATTTTCGTGTTGGACTTGATTTCTCTTGTTCTCCATGTTTTCCAATGCAATGAAAGCTCCTCTTGCTGTTTGTATTCTTATATTGATATCATTGTCTGTCCCTCTAACTCGGTCTATATTACTGCCAAGATATGTGTACGATTCTACATCTTTTAGTGGTGTTTCTTCAAGTTCAACCTTGTTATCATTTCTTGCAGTTTTTCTCATAATCTTTGTCTTTTCCGTGTATTTTCAGGAACACTTGTTGTGACCTCTCATCGAGAATTTTCATTTTCTTTTGCATCTGATTATGGTTATGGGACAGAAGAGCCAAGTCATCTGCAAAATCCATATCATCAAGCTGTTTATTCAGATTCCTCTGGATTCCATTTCTGTTGTGTGATGTCGATGTTTTCATAACCCAATCTATTCGTAATAAGAAAAGAAATGGAGACAAGAAGCATCCCTGTCTCATTCCCGTTCTAATCCTAAACTTGTTCTGTAAGTTGTCCTTCATGAATATCTTCATAGGTCTTCCTTATTAAGTTATGATCTTCATGGGAACTCCATAATGCCTCATCAATTTCTAAAGTGATTCTCTGTCTACACTGACAAATGCCTTTTCATAGTCCACGAATCATCCACACCTGCACACAAATGACTGCTTTGCCAAACACCATGAGGCAAAATAGTGTCATTTTAACAATGACAAGAAAATTGACAATGTATAAAGTTTATTTTCATTTCTGTGTGCTTTTTCCAAATGTGCCAACAAATTTCCAGTTGTGACAAATACTTTATTTATGATCAGAAGCAACTGAAAATTTTCTTACATTATGTAAAAATGGATGTACTTTAAAATGAAAGTGGTTTTGGGAGTTCTACTACTTTAAAATGTTATTTCAATTTTTTTAAGCTTCCCCCTCCCTTGCATGGATCAAACATGGATCTGCCTTGTCTCGTAAAATTCGTATTCGGAGTCGGGACATTTTTACCTCCAACTCGACTAAAAATGACTATGACGTGTAATGGAAATATAGCCTACAGTGTCTGACAGCCTTTGCTTTCCCGTTAGCGTCCTAAGATTCGCTAACAAAGTAATGCATTTCTCTGCCTGTCTGACTTACCTTTTAATCCACGCTTCCTTTTACTTGACCATAACAAACGAGTTTGTTTACCAACTTTCGCAACCTGTCATTCATAGCAGAGGGCGAACCACGTTCGTTTACCCAAGTTTCTCACGTGAGCTGATCTGTCAATATTACGATAACTGAAAGACCGCACGTGGAAAACACGTGGAAGAGTAACGGCCTTTGAAGATTCTCTATAAGAGGAGCTAACCCTTGTGATGTTCGTACTCGGGGGGAGAGAAAATTGTTTGATCTCCAGAAACGGGGGAAATCTCGTGATTCCCGTTACACGTTCCAAGCCTCTGCAACGCCGACAGAGCGACCGTTTAAAACCTTTTCATCTGGGTAATTTAGGTGTCTGATTTCTGCTATTCACAAGAAGCGTGAAAAGTAACATCCTCTAGAGATCATAATACCATGATGTATATAAACGGCGGCTTCCTAAACTCGAGATCAGTTGTCGCTCAGAATTTTGGATAATTTAAGCACGTTATTCTAGAACCACTGTTGGAGTTGTGTTAATAGCATTTCTTGGGGATTGTTTCATCTCTGATTTTTGGTAATAGAAATTAGCATTTTCGTGATTTAATGTGTTAAGTTTACCATTATAATTCACTGTGATTTTCCAGCGTTAAAACTAGTGAATTAAATAACGCGTAGCTATTTTTATTCCAGATGTTTCAGTTGTAATGTTAATTTTAATCACCCGCTATCACACAGAAAGAGACGGTTTAGTTGAATAATTAATACACTAGGCGCGACGGATAATTGGCGGAATAGAATTCACATTTCTTTAGTTTTGTGTAATTTAGTAAATGACTCTTGTTTAAATATCATGGGACTAAACAAACCGACGCCGACACTCTAATAGCTACTTAGCGACAGGCGATATTTGTTAAAATGCGCGTATGGATAATTAAATAATAACTGACTAGATAGGAATAGGCTAGAGACACCGTGTGCTTATATGTAGAAATTATTAGCAGTAATTGTTTCATAATGTTCCTCTATCCTTAGGCATGACCTGATCAAACGGCGACCAGCGGTTTTTATTTTGGTCTATGTTGTCCTTTTCTCCATTTTACTGATTGCATTAAAGTTGTCTTCTTTTGGCTTTATATTTTATCAGCCCACTGGGGTGTGAGATATAACAATTCTCCCGACTTTTGAGAGTCGTATCCAAGTGGATTTTATTTTATCCAGAAGAGTTACGCTATTTCAGAATCGGCACTCACCAGAGCTAATCGATAGGATTTACCATCATCATCAAGTAACAATAATTAACAGTTTTAGCAATCAGATGTTTTCCTACGGTTTACTGTGAACACCAGATATCAGAGAGTCTCGGCATTAACTATTCAAGGTGACATTGTTTATCCAGGAATCAATCACCAAATTAGGCGTTCCCCTTATAACATTTAATTATTAGTGGAAGGACTGGGGCCCAATTCGGAAGATAAATACTTTGGACCTTATATACATATTCATGGAATTTTACGTCCAACAGATTGTTTTACTAAGATTAGGGTAAGAAGCGAGATTGTGTGGCCACGTATGACAGAGAGAGAGAGGGAAATATTTTTCTTTAGTACAGGAAACATTGTATCATCTGCACTCTGTTTCACTATTGTTTATATTTTTATTGGATAAAGTTTAGTGGGAACTGTGTTCTTTCTTTACTGTCTATACTGTAACTTAGTGCTAAACTTTTAACCTTGGGGGTTATTAACGTGTTGGGTTCTTATCTTCTCAATGAGGGGAGGGCACAGGTATTCTGTTATTTTTCTAGGAAATGTAATTCTTATTTATTTGATCTTTCTCTTTTAGATATTCGATGTTGTAACGTTTAATGATAATAAAAAACAAAAGAACTAAACTTTGTGTGTTGGTCAGACCCATACCCAAATTTACCATAGTTTTGTCACGTGTGTGTGTCTTTTTGTCACATAGCTGTGTGTGTGTGTGGTTAGTGTAACTTATATTTCTCAATATATATGGAGGTGCAAGATTGTCTTATACTAAATTATAGTCGTATAGATAGGCTGGACTAGAGAAACTACTCAGACAAGAGACAGATCTTCTCCTTAAACTATCCACTCGTGAAAATCTATTTCTTACACCTTTACTTCTCACGTATTATCACCATCCCCTATACTCAGGCGGGACATTAAATAACTTTAAAACCTATCTAAGCGCGACAATGACCGAATCCACGACCCCGACTCTACTAACTAAAATATGACCGACCACTAATCCGACTCCACAGCCCTGATCTGAATATGCTCACCTCTCATTTAATACGGCGGGCGAAGGGGGGAAATGTTGAGGCAAATGTGAAAACGTTACCACAGATAACGGCTTGGATACGTGGATCAGCTGAGTTGGGAGATAATAAGACTGACAAAAGAGGAAGGCAGGACTGTCTCCCTCTACGTGTTGTTAGAGAAGTTCAGGTGTCAGAGGATCATCGAAGAAAGGCCAGATGTCTCGGTTCTCTGTCGCAGCGAGTTCGATGCCGCCTTTCGGATGATGCCTTTCACCATGTTACTTTCTGTTATGAAGTGTCTTCCTTCTTTTTTCTTCTCTTTCTATCTTTCTTTTTTTTGTTTCGTTCTTTATTTCTTTCTTTCTTCTTTCCTGTTTTCTTTCTTTCTTTCTTCCTTACGAGTGCCTGCCATTTACATATTTTCGCAAATTCTTCACTAGCCGTAGTTGTTATCGCCAGCACCTGATGTTGATGTATACGTTGTTATCGTGGCGCTACGAAAGTTGTCGTTACTTCCTCCTGAAAATCTATATAGTTTCCCGGTAATCAAAGTTATCTTCCATACTCCTGCAATAAGCACGCGTGACTTCCCTCCTTACTCCATAATCAGGATTTGGCTCGACTCCTGATCTGGTCTCCGTATGTGCCCATAGTTTATCTGTTCGATTTTCGCGGACGACGTAAACACATTTGATAGCCGCATGAAAGACAGGACAGTCTGATCCGGAACTCACAGTTTCCTGGCAACCAAAGGCAAATAGAAAGGCTGTTTCAACCACAAAACAAAATTGTGTACTATTTTTCTGTAACCACTTTTATATAACTTAACCTTAGCGTTGTATATTTGTTGCGCTTTAAGCCCTTGACGCCCAAAAACTCTCATCGCTGAGAGCTGAAACTTTGCACGCAGCTCCGTTTATTGACGCATATTAATCTTTAAAGTTTTGACCTGCATTTACCCAGCCTATTCATATAATAACTTACAGCGTAAAATAAGGTGGAAATAATTCCAGTAAAGTAGGGGTTTTCAAGAAGGTAATAATGAACTGTGAATATACACTTTCGTTTCGTATTTGAAGGGGCTAGCGTTGGATGGTGATTAAATCAATGTGTTTCTTCATACAACTAAGTCAGTATGTCTCTTGTTTTAAACACAGCTAAAGTAATGACTGAATAACTTTCTTGTGGGCTTTACATTTGGTCTTTAAACTTACAAAGTATGCTTTATTGAGTGATGAATTTCACTGGACAAATAGTGACACTGATTCCGAAAAATTATATTCACATATGACTTAAAATCATAAAGCAAGTAGCGAAAAAATATACGTATTAGGGACCCACCTTTATTATTGTTAACAAACTAACAAAAACGCAGAAAATAAATGTTTCATACATTTTATTGCAAGACTAAAAATGGAAAGCCAGTTATCATTAATCAGTAATTTGTAATATGCTCACAAAACATTATACATTTTTTCCCTTTTTTCTTATTCTTCTTCTTTTGATGCTTCGGGGAATTTCCATTATTGACATCAGTTTCTTGATGTCTATTACTTTCATTTCGATTAGTGGTCCTAATGATGTCATACTCTCCCCTGGTCTCCTGGGTAGTGATATTGGATACCTAGCCTTCTCGGATAAGGACGAAAAAATAGGAGGTCTTGTGTGCAAGTTGCGCAAGTTAAAAATCCCACGGCAGTTGGACAAAGTAAGGAGTAGACCGTAAGGCCGCTTCCCTGGCAAAATTTAAAAATTAGAAACCTACTCACCACAAAAACATTTATAGAATGTGTGATTCCTATATAGATCGGAGCACTGATGGAATTGTCCGTGTTCAATGAAGATAGTTCTTAAAACCAAACCAAACCAAACCAATTATTTCGACTTTTTATCAGTTCCAGTCGAGTTAGTTGTTTTTTTTATGGATTATTTCCCCCTTATTATATTTCCTTTCTTAGTATGTTAGACTTGCTCTTCGCTTTTTGACTTTTCGTTTATTACAAATAAGGGAGGGAAACCTGAGGCCTGTAAACAGTAAATTAATATGAAACAAATATAAAGGTATGTTATCAGGCACTCGCAGGAAATAAAGAAGTAGAACACCAGACAACAGTAAAACAACAGACATGAGTGGCTTACCCAGGATTTGAACACTGGACCTTCCGTGCGACAACCCCGCCTAGCCATGCAAGCGAATCACACTATCCGCTCTGCCATCTACGCATCATCAAAAAATGATGTTTCAATGGCAGGTCAATAGTGCGAACCACAATACACGACACCAGAAGTCCTCCATGGGCAGTTCAGCCTATTAATGACGCAATCACTTCTGTTGTATTTCTATCAAGCAGTATAGGCCGAATCCAACAAGACCCTTAGGACCTTAATACTGTGTCCAGTAAATGATAGTAGACTAGAACAGTGAGAACAGGATAGTGGGTAGGTTTGGTATTGTACAAACATTTATTACAAATAAGGGATTGACTTTTCGTGCGTCGCGTGGCAAAGTGGTTGGAGCTTTTACTTCTCGAGACACTGGTTTAATAAACCAGTTAGCATGACGCCTCCCAGCCGACAATTTGGTACCTGACTCTATTCTTGAGTTAAAGAAGGCAAAGGTAGAGAGGAAGGGAAATGGTCACTCCAACTCATTCAGCTGTACTTAGTATAGTGAAATCTCTAACACTTCACTCCCCTCCGGCAGTATCTGCGATGGGACTACCAGTGCGTTTACGTTTACCGTAACGTTTCCTGCTCTGATTTTTTTTCCTTCACTTATCATTATTTTCCTGTCTGCTCCTTACTGAGCATGGAGACGCCACTGCAGCTGACCCCCTTAAAGAAACATGCGCAGGACTATTCTCATTGCACACGGACAACGCCATCAGTGCTCCGATCTCCTCCCTTAGATCACACAAGGAGGATCTCAGCGCAGTGCACGAACTCCGTAGCACCGGCGAGAATCCCAATGTGTGTATATAATGTATAGGAATCACACATTCTATAAATATTTTTGTGGTGGGTAGGTTTCCTAATTTTTAAATTTTGCCAGGGCAGCGGCCTGATAAGCCTACTCTTTACGATTTCCAACTGCCGTGGGATTTTTAACGTGCGCAACTTGCACACGGGACCTCCTATTTTTCCGCCCTTATCCGAGAAGGCTAGGCATCCGATCTCACTACCCATGAGACCAGGGGGGAGTATGACGTAATTAGGACCACTGGTTCTGAAAAAAAAAATTTCAATAAATTGTAATCGAACCTGGGATTCGAACCCGGTACCTCTTGAATACGAGGCCACTCCAACCCTCTGATGAAGGTAATTCTGTCTAATGTATTCCTATCGTGCAACCAACAATCCTGGAGTACATGTTCCACTGTTTGTTTAGCTTCCTCGCCGGGACTCATGTCAGTCTGTCCGATTTTAAATCTATTGAACAGATGACATTTGAATCTTCATTGGCGAGTCTGATAATTATAGCTTGATCACTTCTTTGTGTCATATTTATTTGACATTACTTTTGATTATTGCTTTTTACCTCTTCGTATGTGACCATGCCTTCAATTTTTGACAGACAAGCTCAGACTGTTTCAAACATACACACACACACACATACACACACACACACACACATACACACACACAATGGCAAACATTTTGAAAGTGATTACGTTAAAACTACTTTAATTAATATGGGACATTTACATGACCGCCCGAGTCGCTCGTATTAGAGCGGATAGAGCAGTGGCTTTTCGGGACAAACGGACCGAGTTCGACACCAGGTCTTGTCACGCTCATGTCTACCCTCCTGCAAAAATGATTACCTAATTAAATGGTTGGGAAAAGCACAGGTAGTGAGGAAGAGAACCGGTCACCCCACGACATGAATTTTAACTTAGAACAAGTGAAGTCTGCAACACTTAACTCCACTACGGCAGTATCTACTATTTTTCGTTATCTTTTTCTATCAATATCTGCATCAATCTATCTTTATCTTTGGCACTCTATCTATTCTATCTATCTATTCGTTTGTGTGTTTTTTTTTCTCGAACACCTTTCCCAACGAAGGTAATCAACTCTCCAGCAAGCTTACAAAGGCGTATCTTCCTGTTTCTAAATAAATGGTTCTCCGAGTTATTAAATTAGTCTGCATGTGTCGACTCCACGCGTTAAATCAGGAGTTGTCAACCTTTTTTTCACCGCGGGCACATTTTAGATTTATAAAGAGTGTTGTGGGCATCAACCAACATCGTGACCTACTTATTTAAAAAAAAGGTTTATTTTTACAACGATGTATACAGAATACTTCTATACGGTCAAGTAAACATATTTAATGAAATAAGAAATATTGAGTATGAAAAAATTTATCTTCAAATTTTTCGAGTCAAATGTATAATTAGTGTGACGTTTTCACTGCAGGTCAGTGGTCAACCTTTTATAGTTCGGAGTGTATGATGATGTTCCTGCACACAATAAAAAATATTTTTAAAATGTTTTAATCACGCTTTTAATGCACTAAAAAGCCACAAATAATGTTTCAAAGAGTTTATAGCTTGCAGTCAGAAAATGTAACATCAAATTGACAAAAAGCATGGGGCGCTTAAGCGCTTATCATATATTTTATTCATAAGTGTATAATGAAGTATAAAGCAGAAGTTAATTTCATGCATAATCAGCGCCCCACGCTTTTTGTCAATTTGATGTTATGTTTTCTGACTGCAAGCTATAAACTCCTTGAAAAATTATTTGTGGCTTTTTAGTGCATTAAAAGCGTGTGTTTAAATTTAAGTAAAATATAATCGATCCGCTAATGACATCATCAGTTTGCGATAAACGAGTCCAGAGCACAGGAGGCGGATTTCATTATTCAGTATATTACACGGAAAATTAATATGTATTTTTTAAAAATATTTTGGTAAGATTGTTGGAAAGAATGCACCTAGATTATTTGCAGTTATTGCCCATTTCCGTGCAGATACAATACAAAACTAAAGATTGTTAATTTTAATTGTATTCATTTTATTATTTTTACGACTGATTATTGTATTGTCATGGGTAATACACAACTATGCCAAGTTTCAGAGCTATTGATCATCTGGAAGGGATTGAAAAATTGATTGCGAGATTTGAAGGTGACAAGAGAGTGACATACAAGGCAAGTTAAAGAAAAGCGTGTAAAAAACCATCCAGATGAGCATCAGTGAATCGCAACCTGTACTTAGATTCGGCAATGTTCACTGCTAATAATAATGATTCGGAGAGATTTGCGAAGCCAAAATATGAGTGTATCTTATTTGCTGCACTTTTAAAAAATGGATATTTTTCAATAATGCTTAGATTGTTGCAGTAACAGCTCTTTAATGTAACATAACTTTCTGTGTCTATCGACAACGTCTTTATAATTTTCCTGGGACCACTAAACGCCAAAACTTGAGAAGTTTAGTAGAGGAAAAACTAGAATTTCTCACCATGCAACTACAATTGCATATTTTTTTCTTTCATCATCAAATCGTCCGTGGCACACAAATAAACATTGGCATGCACCATAGTGCTTCGGGCACCGGGTTGAGTACCCCTGCGTTACACTTTCATTTCTGTACCTCTTCCTTGTGAGTTTCGTGCTGTCGACTTTGTTGCTAAGGCATCTGGGTAGGATTTCTCAAATAATGTCCACTCCACTTTTATCTGACTATCTCTATGTTTATTGGTTCCTCGTTTGTCCTTTCGCGTCTTTCCGAATTCCTGACAATATTCTAGCTTCATATGTATTTTTATCACCATGTGAAAATCATTCACACAATTTATGGCGCTGGTTTTCATAATCATTCAAGAAACAGTAAACAGTCTGTTTTCTCATGTGCCTGTTCTTAAGTGCGGAACAAATCTCCCATTTGAAAAACCATCATCTACTAGATGGCTCGTACGAGAAAAGGTTATGTTTAAAATTTTGATGAACTGGAATGAGCTGAGGGTTTATTTCACTTCTGCTGAGCTCGGCTTTTAAAGGAAATTTGTCAGACACAAAAACTGTGCTTTGTGTTTGCTATGCCCGTTGTACAAGAATTTGATAGATTGAATGTTCTTTATCAACAAAACAAAGCTGATCCACTCAGTCTGTATCAAGAACTATTCTTGCACAAGCATAGTCAGATCTCGTAGATAAGATGTCAGTTGGAAGAAAAGAAGCATTCATGAAGTTGATTTTGGTGTTAAGTTCTTAACAGAATGGGTTAGGTTGCTGCAGGAGAACATGGTCCTTAAGACCCATCAAGAAATAGAAAATGTCAAGGCAAGATGTTTGTTTGTACAAGAAGAATCTCTCAGTTAAGTTAGACGTAGATTTCCCTTAGATAGAGAAGATAGAGATTTTTTCAAAGCCTGTCAAAACTGAGCCCTGTGATAATTTTGAACAAGGCTTCAAGGCTTCCATTTTCAGAGTTACCTTTTATACACATTGCACAAAACAACATCATCACATTAGAAGAGTAATACAGAATAACAATGTTTGTTGATTGGAGAGGAGAACCACAATTTAAGAAAGATGTACTCCCCACAGCGAGTGAACTGTTTTGAATTGGTGTACTCCAACATAAGGCATTTAAAGAGGACGCCGCATGTGCCTATACGTTTCTAATAACCCCAGTAAGTAATGCTGTAGCTGAGATGATATTCTCTCTTGTATCATCAGTTAAGATAAAAGCAAGAAACAGAATCCAGCTTCACCTACTTGACGCTATTGTAAGAACCAGAGCCTAACTGTTGTTTTTTAATAAATGTTGTAAGGACTTCACTGCATTGTCAAAAATGTTAAAACACTATACTTCTGACAAAGTATATAGCGAAGGTGTCATTAATGCTCTCGATCAGAACATCCCTATATGACCACCAGCGATGCACAATGCTACAATACACGTGTACGTGAACCTATGTCTGTGAGGCTAATTACATCCTCATTGACTCTTGAAATCATCCACACACTTCCAGGGATTCCCCCTGTGGTGAAACATGTTGAGAACCCAGCATTGCACACTAAGCTTGGAGAAGTCACTTGAGCCCCAGGTGTAATGCTTTGGCTTTGACTTGGTTGACTGAATGCAGGAGGATCTCACTGTGGACCTAGTGATAGGCAGGGGAAGCTGATACGTGGTTCTGTGCAGGACGTGAGACAATTCGTTGGGAGAGCCCAGAACCAGAGTACAGTATTTTAGCTCTGCATAGTTTGAGAGCCCCCTTGGATGGCGGGGAATGCACAGTATGCCGCACACTTCTTACTCCTAGCTTGGAACCAGATGTGATGATCCTTTAAATGTAAGCCAAGCTTGAGAAAATGGAGCTCATGACTTCGACTCAACACGTTTCTGAATGGCAGAAAAGCCACAGGAAAAGCCTAGATCTAGATAGTTTGGCTTTTTTATGTGGCTTGTTAAAAGTGTTTGGCTTTTTTGTGTGAAGGTGTTTGGCTTTTTTCACAATTTTCATCTGGCAATCGCAAAGCACAATCACCTCGTGAATAATCGTGTATAACCTAACACGATTTCGCGTTTTTTTTTACATTTTCTTTCCAATTTTATCTGCTGCGTATGAACAAATTCGTGCAGTACTGACACACGTTGTCACAGAAGAGACTATATATGTATATATATGTTCAATCGGACTTCTTATTATTACGCAACTGCTCACATAGAACACACGAGACAATTGTTTTCTCCTTTAGCGCTAGTTTTGTGTGAATTAATACAGTTAATTCCAGACCTTTATCTCGTCTATCTGCTACCGCTCTATGGGGTTTTTTTTTTTCATTTTTATCTGCATTGTTCATGTATTTATCTTCATATTGTACTAAATCAGGTTGTTTATATTGGTACATTTTTTAAAGCGCTCCTAATGTGTGATCTATTCATTTCCTTCTTACCTTTTGATTCCGTCCATCATTTTGTTAATAACTGCGCTTTTAAGACTTATTAGAATATAACACATCCGAGCACATACAACCATCCTTAGCGAACTACGATTCCCTTAAAAATACAACAAAGGAAAAAACGTTTCTGGATTTAGATAACCACCAAGTTCACTCACACACGCACGCACACACATGCACATAAAGACATACATACAGACAGACAGAACAAGCACACTCACAACAGAAAATAACATCAGGACTTATTTTTGTTACAATTACTTGTGTACCTGGTTGATCTTAGATACTACAAGTATATTAAGTGTTTTGATACTATGATATATCGTATCTCGCAGACGATTTCGCTGTGTTACTCAACGGACAGCACCCCTCTGTCCGGCAGCAGATCAAGTCCGGCTTCCAGGCTTCCATGCACTATCTCAATAGAAATCAGAAGTTCTGCCTAGAGGTGAGTTGATTTACAATTATAATTTTTTTTTTTTTTAATGATTCAGGTGAATTGATTATTTCCTCTGGTTTATTTATCAAGTGTTTCAAAGCAAGTATTACAAGAAATACCAGCGACCTGTATTTGTTTCATTAGATGGTTTACAGTCCGTTTTGAAATAAGCAAAACTGCTTATCAGTACCGGATCAACTAGGCGCGAAAAGAACTAAATATATCCGTGTATATCAGAGTACACGTAGAATTTTGTCAATGTAGTGGTTTTGTTGACATATACAAACACACAGATATTAAATAATATAATATTATCAATAAAATTTAGAACACAATGAACTAAATTCAGCTGGTGAAATTTTTAGAAAAGTAAATCTTTTTTAAATTTATTTGTTCTGAACCAAGGTTTTATTTTGGCCAGAACATATGAAAGATTTTAGAATTTATGAGTGAATGGCATGAATAAATGACATGATAAATAAAAGGTGTGTACGTATATAATTTTCACGAGTAGTTATTATTTCTACAGTTCATAGTTTTATTTTCCCTGGGAGAACGATGAATAGATGTGCTGTTGGGGTGGCTTCATCCCTCCCTGTCTAAGCCTACCAAGCATTGTCCATTTATGATGGAAGAAAATGGGATGTTTTAGTAGTAATTCACTTTGGGTGCTATGTCTATGAAGTTGGTGTAAATCCAGCAGACCAGCCTGCTTACGTAACTTTGAAAGAGTAGTTCTGGTGCTGGAATCTGGTGGCCCCACCTCTCCGTGCTTGGGGGCAATATATCGGGTGGCCCCACCTCTCCGTGCTTGGGGCAATACAAGGCTGTTCTGCCGAGATGCGACACTGCACGGGTCCTCACTGTCAATTATCTACCCAGCATTTGACACCACCTTTTGGTGTCAACATATAAAACTCACAGCTCTGAAATAAAGTATTGGTTTAGGTTCAGAACCTTACCTAAGGAGCCACTTCTACACGTAACAATTTACAATAACACCATTTAGACAGGGTCAGATCTCTCTGACCATACAACACATCTTACCAAGTTGGTTTCCCATAGGATAAGTTCTCCCAGACTACATATTCAGAAATATGTTTATTAGCTTCTTGCCCTAGGATAGGATAGGTGATATGTTCCACTGATCTCAACACTTGATCTGTCCTTCCTAATCCTTGCTGGAGTTTATATATATTGTTTGTCCCTAGACCCTGAACTAGGGCGGGGGGTCTAGAGCAAATCCTTACTTGTTTGTAAGGCTAGATTTCGATATGGCAGTATCAAATCACTCGAAACATTAAACAATATTCAAAATATACAAAGAAATAATTTCAATCTTACCAGATTATGAATAAAGAACACAGAAATGCTAGCAAAACTCAGCTGAGCTGCTGGCTATAGTATGGCGTCCCTGAACTTATTTCTATTTACTTCATTTGAAATCACCACACTTAAAATTTACTGTATCTATCACTGGACAACTATTGAGGAATGGCAAAAAAGCTCGTCTGAGCGCGGATAATATGATTGTCTGTGGCCAATCAATGCCTTGGTTTTTTTAAATTCAAATTTCCTACACTAAAGTCATTTCAGTCATGCTTCAGTCAAGTATGGATTTTTATCTGTTAGTCTGTCCGTCTCTACTTGCGTTTTCACAAAAACGTACTTGGTTTTTGAACCAACCTATCCATCCCCTCTACAAATTTGCCTGAAAAGTTATTTTTAGCCACAGCTCCCACCAATGTCCCTTCTCTTTCATTCTAACTAGATTTGAACACTTGCGTCTCAAGGTCGCGGTTTTTGTGCAAATTAGTGACATGTTTGATTCAATGCAGTCTTTCGCTGATGTGAACAACAGTCTTTTGTCATTGTCTTCATTATTATCTATCCGTCTGTATAAACAAAAGCATATTATTTCACTGCTCAGAATGGGCCATCCGGCCAGCTAATTTTTATATTCCTAACATTAATATTAAGAAAAAGTTACTTTTTAAATTTTGTAATATTTCAAGCATCTGCGTTTGCCGCTGAATTCAAATAAAAGGCTTGGTATCGCAAAAGCGTCCAATAAATGACTGTGGCGTATCATATCCACGGTCCCTTCTGTCGTTTTCCTTACTTTATGTCAACTTGGGGGACGTACAGTTTCCTTCCTCGCCCCCCCCCCCCCCCCCCCCCCCCCTCCCAATTGCGTCTCCTTAGCCTTGCTAGTCTCACGCAATTTTTCAGTCATATTTTTATCCATTTGATCCGCCATTCTCATCCCGTTCAAATGGTAACCGTTTTGATTTCCCGTCTAGCAAGTCAATTTTTATGGAGGGTAGTGACCCGCGGCGTGGGCGATCATGCCTTCTAGTAACTTACGCATTCTTTTTATCCCTACATTTTATCCTTTGGAGATATTTTTACGTTGTATCACTGTTAATTTTGTGACAGTCAACAAATTTGGTTTATTTAGTTAAGAATCTCGCTGACACAATGCAGTGTCTGTCTGTCTGTCCGCCTGTTTACCTACCTACTTACGAATCTTTGTATCCAACCATTCTGTTTGTCCGTCTGTTTATTGAATTTTTCATTTTAAAACTAAAAGAGTTGAGGAAGCTAATTAAATAATAACTCGATAAAATGCATAATGCATTTTCGTTTAACAAAACAAAAAAGCGGTTTGTTTCGTGTTCCAAATTTGCGAGCTTTTATAACCGTGATTGATTTTTCTGGAAAGAAGAAAAAAATAAAGCTAAAGAAGTAACTCTTTAACTTGCTAGTTAATATGCTATAGTACTCTGTGTATGAGTGTGGCAGAGTGGTTAAGCGCCTGATTCTCCAGGCAAAAAGGACCGGGTTCGAAAATACATAGCGGCACGCTCCAGTCTACCCAGCTGTCAAAATGGGCACATGAAAATGTTCGGGTTTAGGAAGGGAAAAGGCAACGATGAAAGGACTAGTAACCCCGCCTCATAAAGCTGAGATTAAATACAGATTCGATTTTTTAACACTTCGCTCCGCTCGGGCAAATTGCGATGAGACTACCTTTATCTTTTATTACTATTATTTTTTTTTTAAACATCTTATTCGCTTGTGTCAACACGCACATTCCGGTTAACACTAATGTGAGCCATTATAGAGACAATATTTCTTTGCTTTTCATGTAGAAATGTATGCAGGGGCGGATTATCCACTTAGCACAGTAAGCACGTGCTTAGGGCACCAACCCCACCAGGAACACACACACACACAAATCAAATTAATTGTTGATGATAAAAGTCAGTGAAGTATATTTGACTATTTCGATCTTCGTGTACGAGGATTTTTATTTGTGATAACGGCAACACTGATATTTTCCCACTTTTTTAGTTCTTCAGGCGCTCATTTTCAATCTATGAGTTTAATCATGTATTTCGCAA
>JAMPIV010015148.1:0-82500 GCA_024509875.1 Oreohelix idahoensis
CTCATTTACATACTGAATTGATGAGGTGACACTTTCCTCTGCCTTCTCATCTGTCCAAGTCCGCAGTAATGCTTCCAGTGGACCTTTTATAGGCCGACCAAACAACAATGTGGCCGGTGCCATTCCTGTGGAATTGTGTGGGACTTCCCGGTATGCGAATAATGCAGCGGGTAAGTATACATCCCATGTTTCAGGTTTTTCACTTGCCAGCTTCCTGAGAATAGAAATGAGCGTACCATTGAACCGCTCGACTTGACCATTTCCTTGTGGGTGATAAGGAGAGCAATGATAATGTCTGGCTTGAAAAATCCTGAACACTTCTTGGGTTAGCTTTCCCTTGAACTGGGAACCATTGTCCGTCAATATTTGATGTGGGAAGCCTAACCGGGTGAATATGGTCAACAATGCCTCTGCCACATGCTTAGAATCTATAGATGCCATGGCTACGGCTTCTCCCCACATAGAGCATGTATCAACTAGAGTTAAGATATAACTATTCCTTCTCTTAGTCCTAGTGAGGGGTCCAACAATATCCACTGCAACTCTCTCGAATGGAGTACCCATGATTGGCATTTCTCCTAGAGTTGCTGGTGCAGTCCCATGCTTGGGGGCTACACGTTGACACTGGACATAATTTCACATATCGTTTGATATCTTCCGTGATCCCTGGCCAGTAATAGTGACAAGCTATCCGTTGACTTGTGGCACCAATTCCCATGTGTCCACTAAATGGAATAGCATGTGCGAGCTCCATAACTTTCGACCTGTATGACTTTGGTACTACCATCTTTTTATGTCCTTGAGGTCCTGTACCAGCTTTTCTATACAGTAGTCCATTTTTCATATACAAGTCTCCTTTTTCTGGAGGGTTATGGGCCTTTGGCAATTTGCCAACACAAGGCTTCAATGTGTCATCTTCTGATTGAGCCTGTTTCATCTGCTCTGGCTGAGTATTGTTAGGATTTTCCTCCTGTTTTTTGGTGCTCGACCTGGTCTGGACTGCTGCCAGGACAACAGGTTTTACTGGGTCACCCAAAAATACATACCTACACCCCAATATCAGCGGGTATATAGGGTCATCTATCACTGCGGCTGTTATCACTCCTTCCACGTAGCGAGATTTCACATTGATCCTAGCTATAGGAAGTGTCATGGTTGCTGTTCCCTTAGTTGCCCCTTGTATTTCCACGGTTTCTGTGGTAATTTGATCAGAGTGCACTAGGGTTGAACTCACAACTGAGTCGAAATCCAGGCTGGTATCATATAAGCACATGACTCGATTGCCGTTCACGGTTACGAGCTCACTCACAGGGGGATGACGGAGGCTATTCTGACTCCCTGTCAGTTCCATCATATCTGTCCTATTACCTGTTGCTAAACAAGCAGCGTGATGAGGGGTTTTCCTTCTACAATCTACAGTGTTGTGGTTGCTCATCTTACAACTTTTGCACCACTTATCTCCCTGTTTGTAGGGTTTCTTTTCCTGAGTCTGAGGGTTCTTGTCCTTATTATCAAATCTTGGCTTATTTCTGTATGGATGATCCTTCTGGTCAAACTGGGTATTCTGCGGTGGTGGCTTATATCCTTCTACCTGCTTCCTTTTTGTTCCTACCAATTCAGCTTGAGCTGCTTGGTATCTCTCTGCACATTTCAAAATGTCTTCCAGCCTCTCTGCTCCTTGTTCCATAAGGAATTTCCTCATTTCTTGAGACATGGAATCTTTCACTTGCTCTAACATAACCATTTCTTTCAGATCCTCGTAGGTTTTCTGATACTTACCTAAACTACTCCATTTCAACAAATACGTTTCTAGCCTAGCTGAGAACTGGTTATATGTTTCTCCAGGTAGAGGTTTAGAAGTTCTAAATTTCTTCCTATATGCCTCAGAGTTCTTTTCATACCGGATCAGTAAGGATTGCTTTAGTATTTCATAATTTTCCTGATCTTCTTTGGGGAGTTTCAGAAACACATCATATGCAATACCTCTCAATCCCTGGGATAACTTTAGACTCCATTTATCCTTTTCCAGTCCATATGTAGAGGCTAGCCTTTCATACCTATCCAGGTACGACTCAATTGCGTCCTCCTTTTCAACAAATGGATCTAGGTGGAAGTTCATGGCCCCATTTGCTGTGTTCTGAACAGAGCTATTCGCAGAATGAGGTGAGCTATTACCATGGGTGATAGTCCCAGCCTGAAGTTCAAGATCAAGCTGTCTCATTTTCAGCTCATGGTCTCTCTCTGCTTGTAACCTCCTTTCTTCTCTCTCAGCTTCTAATTTCTTGGCTTCTCTCTCTGCTTCTAATTCTAATTTCTTGGCTTCTCTCTCTGCTTCTAATTTCTTGGCTTCTCTCTCCGCTTCTAATTTCTTGGCTTCTCTCTCTGCTTCTAATTTCTTGGCTTCTCTCTCTGCTTCTAATTTCTTGGCTTCTCTCTCTGCTTCTAATTGCTTTGCTTCTCTCTCGGTGTACTTTTCACATTCCGTCGTGACATACCGGATCAGAGCGTCACCATCCATGCCCAGCTCTTTTCCCACCTGCAGTGTAGCAGACCTAAATTTGACCAAGTCAGCCATGATGTATCTGTAGTCTAGTAGGGCAAGCGATCTTACTCAAACTAATTTACTACAATATAATTAACTTAGTTAAAATTAAAGTTAATTAAACTGACTTCACCATATATGAAACAGCTCTCTTTATCTGTACTCAATGGTACTCCTAAAAATCTAATTATTTCCTATTAGGTTACTCTTTCCAAAAAATTTTCCAAAACAAAATTTTCTACACAGCAGAAATAGAAAGTTGGCTCAGGAATATCAAAGATATATCCCGCAGACGAGCCCCCACTGTAGCGGGAGGTTATTTAAAATATTTATTATGTAAGAGTATGCCAGTAAAGAGTTCTGACCTTACAAGTAATACCCCAGTCTTAGAAATAAGCACTGGTGTATTGTTATCATAACAATAGTCAGACTGTGAAAACCCTGGCCCAGTTGGTAAGAAGTAGTACCAGGATTTAAGGTGTCTCCTCCCTGTGACTATCTTATGATTACTTATATTCTAGGGGATAAGTAAAATGTACGTTCACTGAACCCACAAAATGGAAGAAGTGAATAAATCCTCAGGTACAGTTAAAACAGTTTAATAATTACACTAATATTCTATTACTGCTAGTTGGAACAGAGCATTGAAATATATAAATATATAGAAAAATTAAGTCACACAATTACTATTATTGTCTGTTTAGACTTCAAGATCTTAAATAATAAAGTTACTGAAATCACTGTTATTAGTCCTTTGAATTTAAGGATAACTGTCATCAGTTGACTGAGTTTCTGTATGGGTAATTATTATTTTCAACTATTGGCTGTTTCACATGTATAGGTGGTCAGTGTCAAACAGGACACTTATCTTTCAACTTGACAATGCTGAAACTGAACTGTCCTTTGCTGATATCAGACTTGGTAGGCCCAACAGTAGGGATGCCAATGACCAGTTGAAGTTCACTCTTTGGGGTCCTGCACTTTTGTGGGATTGCCTCTGATGAACGACACAGGCTTCTGATACTGGACAGTCTGGTTTGAGTTATTTCATGGAACCTGCAACATATCAGCCTTGGCTAGTATCTGGCTAGACTTGTAGCTGACTAGCACAGATGTCAGACCAGTCAGTCATCAGATGTCACCGTTATACAATCATAGTAAGTAAGGACATCATTCCAGTGATACAGCATTAATATTAACATTTCAATTAAGTGTAACTGACTAGCACATAAGTCAGACAAGTCAGTCATCAGGTGTCAAAGTTATACAGTCATAGCAAGTAACATCATTTCAATGATACAGAATTAATATTAACATATCCGTAATAAACATCATCTGGTTTACTCTGCTCCTATACATCCTTTTCTGATCTATAACTTGATCCTTCTAAATCATATCAAGTACAAATTCAAATACTGATGCTATCTTAGCAACTACCCAAAATTAATACATAAAATAAATAAAGTGAGTGACCACGTGATCAGGTTGTTTTCTACTGAAACTGGCTGTAGAACACTCCAGTTTACCAGCTGTAAATGGGTACAAAGTTGTGTGCTCGAACTAGGGAAGGCAAAGGCAGCGAGGAAGGGGACTAGTCACCTTAACCTCGTAAACTGGGATCTTCCACGAAGAAGTTTCTAACACTTCATTTCCCTATGACCATCTCTGCCATGGGACTGCCTTTATCTTCGTAAGCGATAAAGCAATATGATAAATATCTCTTCATTAGGCTGTGGGGCTATTTGTGATTAATTTTTGTACAAGCAACAATCATCCACAATGCACATGTTTAGATCATATAAAAATACAATACATTATATCAATAACTATTATACAGGCATATTTTGTGAATTCTATATGAACCTGAAATAACAAATATTATACACGGTAGTTATCATAATTTCGCTTACCCTCAGACTTCAGATACTGGACTTAACAATGTTTCTGGCGATCCGCTCACAATTCAGGGGTAGTGGCGAAACTCTGCCTCCAGTCTGTCTCAAACCTCTTTCGTTGTCTGTGTCTCCAGTTTACCGATCCGCTACTTATACGCATCACGCGGCCGTATCGGAGAGCAGTGACGTCACAGCCTAAGACTATGCCTGAAAAATCTTTCCCGAACAGCGACTCCAGCCGATCTGTGCGTCGACTGAAATTTTGCCTTTCTCATTCTCAGCATATATAATATCCATATTGTTCCATCTTATCTAGTTTTATCCAGCCGATAAATCTCTATCTTCCTATCCCTGTAATTTCCCAAACTGTTATTTGTTGATTTTAATATTTAGAACAGAAGTGCGTTTACCAGCTGTTAGCGTAACTGTGGGCAGCCGAAATACGCATATATCTCCGTAAATGAGAACTTCCTACCGTTCCTTCTTATATGCAGTTATACCCAATCCTTTCCTGGACCAAAATGTAAAATCCTTTTATACTGATTCCCTTTTGCTTTTATTTATCCTTGGCGATTTCCTCTGTCTGATACACATTTCGCTGATACGCCGCCATTTTGAAAGCGGTCAATCGATCGTTGACGGGTTTATAAATTTAACTGAACCCGTTTGCAATGACTTGAAACCATTTTGCGACAACTAGAACCCACAAAAATTTTGGGAAATAAAATTTGTATTACGCCCATCAGTGAAGGGACAATGTTTGGTAGTCATAGACAGGGAGTGATGATATCACATCAACAGCTCATCTAGAAATAAGTTCTCCTGGGACTATCTTAAGATAATTACTAGTAACCAGTCATTTGAAATACATATGTACACATTTTCTATTTTATTATGACATATATTCATGCATTTCATTCATAATTTCAAAACCTTTCATATGTTCTGACCAAAATAAAACCTTGGTTCAGAACAAATAAACTTAAAGAAAATTTAATATCAAAATTTTAAACAGCTTGAGTTAGTTCAGTGTGTTATAAATTTTATTAATATTATTAGACTTATTAACTATCTGTGTGTGTGTGTATGTAATCTACCACAACACATTACATATCAGTACCCTAGATTTTTAACGTAGCCACTTTCATTAGTAAAAAAGATATGTGTGAGGTCGTAAGTGGTAGCAAGAAGGGCCTTCTGTAAATTCACAGCTACATTTATCTCAGGAGCCTTCACAGCTGACCTCATGCATCACACTAGGTAATATCACAACCATACAGTACCATCAAACCCACTACAACCGTGCTCCTTAAGGAACAGACAAATTACGAATTAATTTTGTTTTATAATCTCATCTCTCCTTCTCTTTTTCACATTATCTAATGTTTCCTTACTTTAATTATCCTTTTTGTACACTTTCGTCTCTAATTATGGATATTTATTTATCTTTGTTATAACCAAAAAATCTCCAACTTAAACAGCAATATTTGTTCCAGTACTTATGCCAACATCAAATATTTTCTATCTACTTCCACGTTTTTAAATTCGCTCGTTCAAGAAATATCTTCAGAACAGCAATGTGGGCATAATTCTCCCGCCCACTGGAAAAATATGGAACTGAAGGAAGCCGACCTTGATGTGAGGAAAAAGGAAAACTAATTATTACAAAGTCCGTTAATAAGATGTCGTTCAAGAGGATTACTGTCACATTTCCAGCAATTATGTGTTTGAGGTTGTCAAAATTGATTCTTCACGAATAATTTGTAACTTCCATAGTTTAAGCACTAGAGCAGCTAGTGACGAAAGCAGAGAGTATCTTGTTTGTGGATTGAAATTAGAGTGCACCACACACACACAGACAAAAACACACGCTAGGAGAGAACTGAATGACAAGACAGAATAAGAAACACAGAAAACCCTCGTTAATTGAGCTAGAATTGTTGACTTCATAACAGAAAATTTTAATGAGGCAAAGAAGGAAAAATCAAGGGAAAACATTAATTTGTTCCGGTTAATTTGAGTTCTTATTTCATAACAGCTTTTCGTTTGAGAAGATTACACACAATTTTTTAATGGACATGTTTATAAGAAGCCTCATTCATTTCCATTTTAAAATGTCATTAACAAACACAGTTGTTGCTCTTCCAGTGTGAGCATAGGCATCAGTGATTAAATATGCAGGTAGAGTTGTGACTGAGGTTGGTATTTATAGAGCTGGAATTTTGTTCTGTGAGGTCGTATCGCTTTTAAATTACCACGTAACGCTTTTGGTTTGGTTTGGTTTTAAGAACTATCTTCTTAGCACAAGAACTACTCCATCAGTGCTCCGATCGCCTCCTTTAGATCACACAAGGAGGATCTCCGCACAGTGCACGAACTCCGTAGCACCGGCGAGAATCTTAATGTGTGTACGTATATAGGAATCACACATTCTATAAATATTTTTGTTGGGGCTAGGTTTCTAATTTTTAAATTATTGCCAGGGCAGCGGCCATGTGGCCTACTCTTTACGATTTCCAACTGCCGAGGGATTTTTAACGTGCGCAACTTGCACACGGGACCTCCCATTTTTTTCTCCCTTATCCAAGAAGCTAGGTATCCGATCTCTACTACCCATGAGACCAGGGGGGAGTATGACATCATTAGGACCACTGGTTCTGAAAAAAAATTGTTCCATAAATTATTTTCCCTCAAGTGGGAATGGAACCCGGTACCTCAAGAACTCGAGGCGGACGCTATACCTATTAGCCAGTCCGACCGCTTGAACGTGGTTGCAGGTACCTATATCTATCTTTAACACATCTTCTAATATCGTGTTTGGTATCACATTATTTGAAGCATTAGTAGCAATAGCCCCGTGTATTTCAGGGTCCGGGGGGGGGGGGGGGGGGGGGGGGGGGGGGGGGGGGGGGGGGGGTTTCTCTGAGGAGAAGAACGAAAAGAACTACTGCGTCTTCAGACATCTGGTCATCATCATCAGGTGCCATCTTCACATCGAAGGTCGGGTGCAATGGATCTTCACCGTCTTCTGTCTCTTGTCTTGATGGTGCACTCTGATAGACTCTTTCCTGTCCATCTCTTGATGTTATCTTCCCACTTATAGCGCTGTCTTCCTCTTGCATGTTTGCCTTCAACTCTGCCTTCTATTATGGTCTTCTGTAAGGTGTTATGTCTTTTTATGTGGCCAAAATGTTATAGCTGTCTAATTATTCATCTCCTTCATTAAATCTCTTTTAAATTTCTAGGTTTTCTATGACCTCTTTATTTCTTACCAGACATCTGGTAAGATGCGACTTATATGAGGTTGTTCATGAGAGTGCCAATCTCATGACGTAGAACAATGCCACATAGACGACCACTGCACGAGCACGTGAAAGCTTTGGTGCCGGTTTCCTGCCCTGGAACATGCTGCAGTGGTGACTCCGTGCTCCGTGGGCAGACAAAGGGGAAATAATAATGATGATATGTAGATAAACAAATAGTCTAATTTCAGATCTAGAGATGGTCCTAGACAAGAAAGGTGAGATGGCAAACTTTAAAACGAGGCGCGTTTCGTTCAACCTAGTCGGTTATATTAGGGCGCTTGTTCAAATTTTAAAGACCTTAAGGTCTGATAGTATAATATAAACTAACAATAAGAGTCGGAAAACCAGACTCTTTTTGACTTTCTCTTATCGTTTGTGGGTCTCCTTAGCGGGGGATCTTCTTCAGTCTTGGGTAGGAAAATGGATCCCGTTACACGCCCATTGAAGCATATTGGAAATCTTGTGTTAGGTCCATATTTTCTAGACCATCGGCACACTAGGGGTGATGTGGTCAACATCACGCCGGCCGCCTTTAACCTTCCCAGAGATACTCTGGTGCTCAATTCATGACGCTGGCTCGACCCCGAAGCCGTTTGCGGTCTAAAAAAATCCCCACCTCATCTGGGGATGGAACCACGGACCACCGAGCTAGGAAGTCACTAATCACTGCGCTACCACGGCTCCCTTCCGTCTTGGGTGGCCGAGTTAAATTATTGAGTGAGTAGGGATCGAAGAGGGAAGGCTAACCCGGTCCCAAAAATGCCATGCTGAAGTCGGATATGTCTGCCGAAAGGCGCAAATATCGCAACTTCGCTGTAACCGGACACAACGCAACCAACGTCTTTTTCAGGACGAACGAAGAAGAAGAAGAAATTATTAACATTATTGGTTGATTTGTTCATATTTGCCGATGTTTTATTACCTTAAATTTTCTTCAGCGTAGAGTACCTGCCCCATGTCCAATCTTCCTTAGTTTCCTTACACGACATGTCTCGGTAGACTACAGTGTTACTATTCTTTGCTTGTCTTACAAATCCCCGAAACGCACGGACCACTAGTGTGGGGCGCATCTGTCTGGTTATTCAGAACTAATAGAAAGAATAATACATTTTTATATGTGAAACAAGACGTAAGGAGAAGATGCTAGTGATGGAAAAGACACACAATGAGAAAACAAGTTGATAGCATCACAAGGCAGGTCTTGTTCTGGAATACCTGGGGTAAGAGAATGTGACATAATTTGTGCGCACTCTTCTCCTCTCCGGCAGTATTGAACAACATTTGTTGTGCGTACTGAATTATATGAATTACTCAATTGTTAGCACATTTTTTTCATACTGTCGTTGTTCACGTTTCACGCTTCGATGCATAACAGGGCCAGACAAGAGTATCGCCCATCCCTGAGAGATTAATTGAGTCACTAAAACGTGTTAATACTACATTGACTCCAGGTAAATGCGAGCAGGAAGTGTTTGCTTAAGATTGCATAATTACTTCCGACTCGACAGTAGGGTTAGGTGATTCTTCTTCTTCTTCTGTCCTTAGCCACAGACCGTCAAAGCAGTCAGTGGCCATTACGCCTAGTGGCGTCTTAGGGCAACAGCAGATAGGTTTTCTTTGCCATTGTTTCCCATCACGCCTAGTGGCGTCTTTAGGGCAACGGCAAATCAACCCATTTGCTGTTGTTTCCGTAATCGAAGTGACTGGCAAACGGGTGATCAGCCCGTTGTGTAGGGTTAGGTGATTATAGATAAAAAAATAAATCTTGGAAGAAATAGCAGGAAGTGTGATATGAGTAGACTTTGACAACATTTGTCGGATGTAGCAACTCTATATACGGAGAATGACTTGTTTGAAGTTTTCAAACGTATGAGTCATTGTTACCAACAGATTACTGGTGGCAATGAATATATATATATATATATATATATATATATATATATATATATATATATATATATATATATATATATATATATATATATATATATATATATATATATATATATATATATATATATATATATACATATATATATACATATATTATATACATATATACATATATATATATATATATATATATATATATATATATATATATATATAAATATATATATATATATATATATATATATATATATATATATATATATATATATATATATATATATATATATATATATATACATATATATATATATATATATATATATGAAGATATTTGTTTGTTTCTATACTTGTTATGTTTGGAAATATTTGGTAATAATATTTTGAGTCTGAGATTCGAACCCTAGTCAAAGGGCGAATACTCAGTATTTGCTTCGTATGAATGTAATATATAGTTGTCCCACTTGAATATAGAGTTGAGAGGTTATCTTTAACGCATGGTCAGACCGGGTGTGTTTTGAAAAGGGTCTTCCGTTATGTTTTTTTCTGCGATGACTGGTCTGTACCAGGGAAGTCCGAAGATGGGATCTTTCCGTGGTTTATTTGGGGAAAGGAGATAATTTCTCTATATGACTGTTATGTCGGTAATCCTCCCCAGTGTTTGTTCTTAACGCCAAAAGATGGTGTGAGCTATTCGCCAGTGTATTTCCATAACAAGGTAACGAAGCCAGTTTATGTACCCTTCTGCAATGCCTAGATGGGCAGACGTTTCGTCGTGCCTAGATTATTATTGACTACAGAGGAAGATGATATGCTACCTAGCAGTCCTATGTTATTTGATGTCACCAGCATTATTAATTGCAGAATATTGAGAGCCTATTAAGGACATTTATGTATGAACAGCATCTTTAATTATGCTTCCTATTTTCACCTTGGGTGAGCGAGGCTCACTGAAAAGTAAAGCCATTTTGGATCTCATTGCCAGTTTAATAAAATCATCTATCGAGAACAGGGACAACCTTATTATCTGATGATGATAGAGATCTGTTATCTATAAGGAAAATAAAACCCCACTACTGGTGGTTTAAGATCGTTACCATGAACATTTGCTGGAGTTAAGGCTTGTAAGACTTAGGCAGAAGAGGGTCTGATAAGGAGCCATTATTAAGTTATATTTATTGGCTGACGCGATTATTCAGCTAAGGAATGAGACTATAGACAGATCAGAATACTATGTGCTTGCCTACGATCATTCCATTATATCCAGATGCTATGTATTTCTTCACGTATACAACCATGTGTGTGTCAACTCGTTCCAGTGACTGTCAACCGTCATGTCAGAGTATGTGTCACAATAAATATATGAAAACGTCTACAGTAGTTCCAGCCATCCTTGACTTTTACATGTGATTGGAGTGAGTGTCCTGTGCACCTGTCGAACTATCATCCATTCGCGTTTGTCATTATTAAGGTTTACACTCACTCATTGCATCAGAATATACGCACCTAACAGTACACCTTGTCAGGGCCCCAACAGTCGGTAACCTGACCCATTTACAGAACAGTGTGACTGGACGAGCTGTATCACAAAAATCAGTCCATATCAATCTGGTGCAAGAAACAGAGTTTATCAATGTGGTAGGCCAGCTTTCTGGGTCAATCTGCACAGTGGACATTTTGAGAAGTCAGCTACTGAGACCAGACTGTTTCCTGTGGCCTGATACGACACACCAGCAGTACAACTCTACAGTCGATGTCAGCATGACCTGCCCTATCAATCGTATGCAGTAAATAGGTCAACGCTCGTTGATCAGACGGTGTTTACATGAAACAGACAGCATTACACATCAGTGTTGGAGCGTATATTTGTCTGTGTTTGCGAAATGTACAGTGCAACTGAAGCGAGAAGTCCTACTTGTGAGTTTTAGGAACTGTAAACGGTGGATTTTCCTGCACTGCCATAGTTTGTGTTGAACTTTAATAATTTAGGCCAGAATTGTTTATTAAAGTACCAGAATACAGTACCATTATAACTGAGTCTTCTATCTGCAACACATTCTATCTGCAACACATTTCATTATATAATATGTATTTATGCTATATGTATATTTATGTTTACATGTTTATATGTAATATTTGTGTATATTTCTGTGGGCGGTTGGTGAGGTGACTAATATAGGAGATACCATTTCTTATTTGTACTTTATGTATGTTGTTGGTTGACATATACTATAAAATATACTTGATCATACACTACTAGCTGTGTAGTGAACTTATTAGAAAGAATCAACTGATGATTAATTGCTGCTATTAGAGGTACACAGTTGATTATACAAGACCTTATTTAAAGGCTTGTTTCCCACAGAGATTGGGATAAAGGGAACTGATTATTCCATTTATTTGGAGATAGATTTCATTATTGCTATTTCAGGTATCTAGTCACATATTAGTATACATTATGTCGACTTTAGATTACTTCATTGAGTTTGGGAAATCCCTAGACAAGACTGGTGATAAGTTAGAGGAGTATGCTACCAGTCAATATGAAAAAGCACAAAAATTTGAAATTGATAAACTGAAGGCTGAGGAGAAAAAACAAAAAGCCGAGGAGAAAAGAATGGAATTAGAATTTGAGCAAAAGAAATTGCAGATGCAAGTAGACGAAAGGAGATTCCAAATGGAAATGGAAAAACAAAATAGAGAAGCTGAGGCTGAACAAAAGAGATTAGGCAAAGAAGCTGAACAAAAGAGATTAGACAGAGAAGCTGAAGCCGAGGAGAGAAAGGCAAAAAGAGAACATGAGGAAAAACTGTTAGCATTTGAGTTAGAAAAATTGAAATTGACAAATATGAGTAATGTTAATCAGTCCTCTAGTGGTAATGGTAAACCCCTTACTTACAAGGTCAAGGTACCAGCGTTCAATCCTTCCAGTGATGACATAACATTCTGGCTGGATAGATTTGAACGCTCTTGTCGAGCTCATAATGTGGATAAATCACAATATGCTAACCAGTTATCAGAAAATTTGAAAGGTGATTCTCTGACTAGTTTAAGTTTGGTTGAAGAGACTGACAATGATAATTATGATGTTATTAGGGCAGCTTTATTGAAAAAATATCAATTAACAGAGGAAGGTTACCGTCTTTTGTTTAAGAAAATGGTACTTGAATCAGGGGTAGAATTCTCAGAATTCATTGCAAGGACACGTCTTACATTTAATCGTTGGATTGAGTTGTCCAAAACAGAAAAGACATATGAAGCACTTATGGACTTGTTGCTCAGAGACAAGATTATGTCAAGTGTAAATAAAGCATTCCTTGAATTCCTACATGAGCATAAACCCAAGACACTCAAAGAAATGGAAGAATATTGTACCCAATACGTCACGGCACATCCGGACGTAGCTTTTAGCAATGCTAAGGTTAAGGAAAGTATGCCAGTTGCTTCAGCAACACCATACAACCCTAATTATTCACACAAATTTCAGGGACCACAAAACAGGTTTGATAAAAGGGGTAACCATAATAGTTATCAAAACCAAGGTAACCAATCATTTCAGGGTTCTTCTGCGAAGTACTGGAGACGAGCCGACAGCCCTCGATTAAGGGGTGGTCATAATTATAGGAATTTCCGCAGAGGAAGTCATTATAGAAACTATCCAAGTCATCCATCATGGAGACAACAAGATCATAATTATAGAGATACTCATTATAATGAATATGATAATGGTAACCATGAGAACTATGACTCAAACCCAAATAGGGGTTACAATAGAGGAAACAATAATGATTACAGAGGCAATAATAATCGAGGTAGATCACAATATAAAAAACATAAATCACATTATCAGGCAAACTCTGCACAGCAAGAGTCACATGAAGCCTATAAACAGACTAAAGATAATAATGACGCTAATAATATGGCATGTTCCGCTTTTGATTTTGGGAGAGCATCTCAGTGCCCCCAATGCAAAACATTATTTGAACCAACTACGGTGTCCACTTTAAGTTGTAGACATCCTCTTCCCGCTCTTCCTGCGTCAGTCGCGCATGATGGAAGAGGTTCTCTTGTCTTACACAAAGGTTTAGTAAATGACAATCCAGTCTCAGTTCTTTTTGATTCTGGATGCACCACAATTGGTGTTAGGCAGTCACTTGTAGATCCTTCTCGTGCCACTGGAAAAGTAGTCAAATGTGTAACATTTGGCGGCACCTTAGAGAAATACTCTACTGCTATCATTAGGATTGCTACTCCTTTCTTTACAGGAGATGTACACGCATGTCTTCTGCCGAATCCGATCGCTGATCTTATCATCGGTCGTATTCACGGAGTCAAAGAATGCACTTCACAACAAATTTCCGTTTGGGAAAAACAAAATATGCAAACTGCTAATGCTGTAGTCACTAGAGCTCAAGCTCTTAATATGCCTCAAACTTCATCTACTGAAGATAATGAAGTACATAACCTAGATGATCACTCGGTAATTTCTCGTGACTCGTTTATAAAACAGCAAGAAGATGATCTGACTCTAAAGAAATTCTTCACTCTTGCAACAAAAGGTGATCCGAATAAAGATACAAAACGTAAATCTTGGATTACAATGAGGAATGGCGTACTTGTACGTATGGTGCAAGACTCCGCTAAGTCAAGTCATTCTCAGATTCTTGTTCCCAAGAATTTGAGAGTTTAAATTTTGCATCACGCTCACGACTTTCAGTGTGCTGGACATATGGGTTTTTCCCGTACTAAATCAAGAGTTCTTGCGGCTTTCTTTTGGCCTTTTGTGAACAAGGACATACGGATTTATTGTCGATCTTGTAAAGTATGTCAAGAGGTCAAATCCAAAGGTCCACGCCATGCTGCACCTATTCAGGCGGCTGCAGACATCCTATTCGACCATTTCAGAAAATGGCGATAGACATCATTGGTCCATTTAAGATCAAATCTGCTAGAGGACATCAGTTTATCTTGACGTGTGTTGATATGTGCACACGTTGGCCAGAGGCTATTCCTCTGAAGAGCATTACTACTGCTGACATTGCAGATGCTCTTTGGCTTATATTTTCTCGTCTGGGATTCCCCGGGGAGATATTATCAGACCATGGCACCCAACTAATATCGGATACCATGTCTCAAGTAATGTCTACTCTGCAGATAGAGAGATCTTTGAGTAGTATCTATCATCCTATGTACAATGGGATGGTCGAACGCCTAAATAGAACACTCAAAAACTTACTAGGGAAGATAACTGAGGATCATCCTCAAGATTGGGACAGGGTTTTACCCGCGGCCCTCTTCGCTTACAGAGAGGTCCCCAATGAACATACAGGATTTTCTCCCTTTGAACTTGTCTTTGGTGCGCGACCGCGCGGCCCTATGTCTTTGCTTCATGATCTCATAACCGCTGATAATATTGACGATGACACAAAATCCTCTTACGAATATGTCATCGCGCTGAGACAAAAGATTATCGAAGCATGCAAATTGGCAACTTCTTCTTCTGAATTTGCTAAACAGAAGGCAAGGCAATTTGCCAATAAGAAAAGAACCTTACGACAACTTTGTCCTGGTGACAAAGCATTTGTTTTGCTACCTTGTAGGGAAAAACAGACTTCCTTATTTCTTGGAAAGGTCCGTACGATATAATCTCGAAAAAAAAATTTTCCGATGTTGACTACATTGTCGATATTGATGGAAAGCATAAAACCTTCCACATCAATATGCTTACGGAATTCCATGAACGTCCGGATTATTTACAGCCTATTTTCCAGGCAACGGACGATTCACCAGTCCAACATGGTCATTACTCATCACTGTCCGTAATACAGGATGAGGAAACAAGTTTTTCGGATGTTAATCTTCCGCTTCCGATGTTTCCACTTCATTCTAGTGAATCATGGAAAAATGTTACTGCCTCTCCTGATTTATCTCTAGGAGAACAGCGACAAGTTTCGGCTATGTTACAAACATTTCAGGATGTCCTTACTGACATCCCTGGACAAACTTATGTCATTGAACATGACATTATTCTAACTGACCATAATCCTATTAGGGTCAGACCTTATCCTATCCCTATACATTTTCAAGCACAGGTTGAGAAGGAGTTGGGTGAGATGATAGATTTAAAAATAATTGAACCATCCACTTCTGCATATTCTTCGCCGATGGTTATTGTTCGAAAGAAAGACAATAACATACGTCTTTGCGTTGACTATCGCAAATTGAATCAAGTTACGAAGTTTGATGCTGAACCTATGCCTTTACTAGAAGAGTTACTTACTAGGCTTTCTAAATCTCATTTTTTCACTAAACTTGATTTGTCTAAAGGATATTGGCAAGTTCCTTTATCTGAACGCGCCAAACCTTTTACTGCTTTTTCTACACCTAGAGGCCTTTTTCAATGGAATTTCATGCCTTTCGGCCTTATGAACGCACCGGCTACATTCGTACGCATGATGCGTCGAATCCTATCTTATAGGTCAGATGTCATTGCGTACCTAGACGACATCTGTCTTTTCAGCGATACTTGGGAACATCACTATTCAGGGTTAGTTGAATTACTATCTACTCTACGCGAGTATAACCTGACAGCGAAACCCTCTAAAGCCTGCATTGGTTTTAGCGAAATTTCTTTCCTAGGCCATCGAGTTGGTCATGGTTTCCTAAAGACAGAGGACCATAATATCACTAAGATACTTAACATCTCTATTCCTAAGACTAAAAAGCAAGTGCGAAGTTTCTTAGGTCTTATTCAATTTTATGGAAGATTCATTCCGAATCTATCCTCTATCATGGCACCTCTTTCTACACTACTAAAGAAAGGGTGGCCTAATATGGTCCACTGGTCACAGGAATGACAATCCTCTTTGGATAAGATTAAAAATTTGTTTTCAACACCACCTATTTTAGTGTTACCTACTACAGATAAGACATTTGTTCTTCCTAGTGACGCTTCATCCACTGGGATTGGAGCGGCACTAATGCAAGAGTACTCTGGAACTCTGCATCCTGTAATGTATATCTCCAGAAAACATAATGCTGCAGAAAGGAATTATTCGGTTTTAGACCGTGAACTATTGGCTATGGTTTGGTCAATTCTCAAACTACAAAGATTCCTTCTAGGCGCACATTTCATAGTAGAAACCGATCAGAAAGCTCTTACGGCTATACAGAGTAAGAATTTGAAGAGCTTGAGGTCTACTCGATATGCAATTGCTCTTCAACCTTTTCATTTTTCGGTACGAGCTATCCGTGGATCAGATAATGTGATGGCAGACATTTTGTCTAGATGCCCACATGATTCCACCTAACTGTTGGGTCTTGGACTTCTTAACATATCCAACTCTACTACAGTTTTTCTTTTCTATATCAAGATAGATACACATTGTAATTTGTAATATAGTGATTGTATCACTACTATCACTATGTTCATTGATATATATTCACCGCTACTATTTAATGATTTTTCTTCTTTATCAATCATGTACTTATAGTGCTTAAATATGAAATTGTTATATGCATTGTGACATTGCCAGCATTGTAGTATATGTTGGTGGCACCTCCCTGGAAATATTTATACTTAAGAGAAATGCTTTCTCTGAGATGTTGAGATGTATTCTCACAAGTCGAACTATGCTTCGACTTTACCTTAATTTGAAATTATAAATTGCTCTTATTAGTCATCTTCACATTATTCGTGCGTGGTGAGCCTATTGTATGTTGCTCTCGGATGAAAAAAAAAATTTCATTTTTTTTCCTGGGGGTTGCGGTAGTCTGTTACCAACAGATTACTTGTGGCAATGAATATATATAGGAAGATATTTATTTGTTTGTATACTTGTTATGTTTGGAAATATTTGGTAATAATATTTTGAGTCTGAGATTAGAACCCTAGTCAAAGGGCGAATACTCAGTATTTGCTTCGTATGAATGTAATATATAGTTGTCCCACTTGAATATAGAGTTGAGAGTTTATCTTTAACGCATGCCCAGACCGGGTGTGTTTTGAAAAGGGTCTTCCGTTATGTTTTTTTCTGCGATGGCTGGTCTGTACCAGGGAAGTCCGAAGATGGGATCTTTCCGTGGTTTATTTGGGGAAAGGAGATAATTTCTCTATATGACTGTTATGTCTGTAATCCTCCCCAGTGTTTGTTCTTAACGCCAAAAGATGGTGTGAGCTATTCGCCAGTGTATTTCCATAACAAGGTAACGAAGCCAGTTTATGTACCCTTCTTCAATGCCTAGATGGGCAGACGTTTCGTCGTGCCTAGATTATTATTGACTACAGAGGAAGATGATATGCTACCTAGCAGTCCTATGTTATTTGATGTCACCAGCATTATTAATTGCAGAATATTGAGAGCCCAATAAGGACATTTATGTATGAACAGCATCTTTAATTATGCTTCATATTTTCACCTTGGGTGAGAGAGGCTCACTGAAAAGTAAAGCCATTTTGGATCTCATTGCCAGTTTAATAAAATCATCTATCGAGAACAGGGACAACCTTATTATCTGATGATGATAGAGATATGTTATCTATAAGGAAAATAAAACCCCACTACTGGTGGTTTAAGATCGTTACCATGAACATTTGCTGGAGTTAAGGCTTGTAAGACTTAGGCAGAAGAGGGTCTGATAAGGAGCCATTATTAAGTAATATTTATTGGCTGACGCGATTAGTCAGCTAAGGAATGAGACTATAGACAAATGCTATGTATTTCTTCACGTATACAACCATGTGTGTGTGTCAACTCGTTCCAGTGACTGTCAACCGTCATGTCAGAGTATGTGTCACAATAAATATATGAAAACGTCTACAGTAGTTCCAGCCATCCTTGACTTTTACATGTGATTGGAGTGAGTGTCCTGTGCACCTGTCGAACTATCATCCATTCGCGTTTGTCATTATTAAGGTTTACACTCACTCATTGCATCAGAATATACGCACCTAACAGTACACCTTGTCAGGGCCCCAACAGTCGGTAACCTGACCCATTTACAGAACAGTGTGACTGGACGAGCTGTATCACAAAAATCAGTCCATATCAATCTGGTGCAAGAAACAGAGTTTATCAGTCATGCAGAATACTACATGAGGAAAAGTTTTCATAACATGAACTTTGAATGTACTGGCTGGAATTTGAGGCGCGAATAAATTACCGCGCTGATTGGGAGTTTGTTAGAAAACGCCAGTTTGAAGCGTGGGCCTGGAACCTACAATTTAACATAGAAAAAATGTGACATACGGCATTGCATTCATGAAATCGTCAACGTAGACAGCTCGGACCTTGCACCAGAAAAGAATAGAGTTGGATTCTGAATTTATAGGACCGGACAGAAAAGGACTGGACATCAATAGAAAACTCGTCATCATTAATACGGAACCCAGAATTCTGCAGGACCACTCACAAGTCACAGAGGGATTCTGAAATAGAAATAATCCCCCAGACGTTTGTTTCAGGCATCTGTGTTAAGTTGCCAAGACTATTCTACTGAGCAAGAAATCTAAGATTTCTCAATTATTGAGTTTGTGGTACCAGTACGAGGCGACCCGACTAATTATCGTACGACGCGGAGAGACCATTTACTGGACTACTAGACTGTGGTTCGAAGCTTGAAATCGACACCTGAAGATTTTTGCCCCGACCCGGAGCGGTTACTCCCTGAACTGATCTGGAAACGTGCCCCTCACCACAGAGACATCAGCATTTCAGCACTTTGGTAAGTCACAATTTTAACAGGCCAACAAAACAACCGAACTGTATTTTGCTATATTCATCAAGCCAAAAAACTTTTCGGAGAATAAACCTAATTATTTTTCCTAATCACCAGTCATATTTATTTACATTTATTTAAAAGTAATTGATAATTAAATGTGAATATGTTGATTTTGACAAATCCATAGTTGAATTAATCATATATATATATATATATATATATATATATATATATATATATATATATATATATATATATATATATATATATATATATATATATATATATATATATATATATATATATATATATATATATATATATATATATATATATATATATATATATATATATATATATATATATATCGAGCTAATAAAAGGAATTTCGCTGCCTAATTCAGCATTGTTCTTGACTTCTGAAATATGTTGTGAAGACTACCTCGAGGTAGAAGCATCATTATCCATCTATCTACAACTCTGCCAAGAGTAATCTTGTGCGAACGTAGATACCTTTGAAGACCAACATTAGACACTCTAGGTTTTGGCTACTATTGGACCACTACTGCAGAGCAAGAGGAGGCTACCCGTGATAGAGAAAGAGCAAAACGATAACATAAATGAAGACAGCCTTGAAACGGATAAAGAAGAAATGGAAAGACATTGGACGGATGTCACATGACAGGAAGGATTCTAATGTATTTGTTGATGATCTATGTTCAATACGGAGTTCAAAGGTAAATAATACAGGAAAAATTGGGGAAATAGACAATGATATCTACTTACTTACTTAGCCGTTCCTCTTCTACCGTAAGGTGTAGAGGTTTGTAAGAGAGAGCGCCATACTATTCTATAGGCTGTCTTCCTCCTGGATTGGTTCCAATTCTAGTCCTCGGTCCTTCAAAGATTGTCTAATGTTGTCCTCCCAGCGGACTTTGGGTCGTCCTGGAGGTCTGGATCTCTGGCTCTTAGTTTCCCATGCTTGCCGTGGTAGCCGATCTTCTCTCATTCTGCAGACATGGCCAAACCATCTCAGTTGGGACTGTTCTACTTGGGTCTGCAGGGGTTGGGTTTTTAGGCCTTGACGTATCGTCTGGTTGCGGACCATGACAATGATATAAAAAATAAGAATTTGTTTAAAGCCCAAGAGGAGCTGTCATTACAACAATGGCAGTTATCATAATGAGAGAAAAATGGAAATATTAATGAAAAGAGTAGCTCATGGCAGGAATAGAGAGCTAATATGAAGACCTCGGTATTCCAATGGGAACGAGGAGGTTGAAATCGTGTGAAGTGATCCTAGTACTGTGTACATTTAAGTACACTCTTTACTTTGAAATAGTTTCTCATTCTTCTTCTTCTTCGCCATCAGACTTCTACATTAATGACCCTAATAAAGACAGTAGTCGGCTCGATGTTCCTAGAATCTCCAGACAGTTTTTCGCGGAGAGAAGTGGGTTCTTGTCATATGCTACTCCGTTCTCTGCTGTATATGGAAAAGGACTGCAGCAGATGTTCGGCTATGATGGGGCTGGTGCCGCAGGTGCTGAGATCTGCTGTACCAATCCTGTACTTGTGGTATAAGATGGTACTCAACCTGTTGTGTCCCGTGCGTAAGCGTAAAATAATGACCTAGTCTAACCTAAATAGCTGGTGATAGGCACCATTTTGTTATGTAGCATGGGTGCTCTTTTACCCATTCGGACTTGAATATGGATTTTATGGTTGTTTTAGCCAATTAATAAGTTGTCCCTTTATCATTTTGATGTAGCGTTCCCCCTTCTTTAGCAAGTTTGTCTGCCGTTTCGTTGCCTGGAATGTTGCAATGGACTGCTTCTCATTAAAAAACAGTTCACCTGCGAATGATAAATAATATCAGAAGCAAGATTTTTTTTTAAAAAGCATCAATGCCAATAAAAGCACAGACAAACGCCAAAGAGAACATGAAACAATTGCATTTTTGTTTTGTTTTGTTTAACTATCGCCCGCAAGGGGGCGATCAAATGTTGCATGTGCAGGTGTGAACTGAAAATGTCAACGTGAAATTAAAGCATTTTGTGTTCCGGTTGCACAAAAGATGTGCGCACTTCGGATAGTCACGATAGTCACGCGTGATCGGTTTTGCATATTCAGGGAACAGAAAACACAGACCATAATGAAGTAATTAAAAAAATAAACATATTTTAAACACATGCTTTTAATGCTCTAAAAACCCAAAAATAATTTTTCAAGGAGTTTATAGCTTGCAGTAAAAATGTAAAAATTGACAAAAAGCCTGGGAGCTGATTCTATATGAAATTAACCTGCTTTATACTTCATTAGACACCTATGGATAAAATATATGAAGTTTTAAGAGAGACAATCTTGTTGGAAAGAATACACCTAGATTATTTGCAGTTATCGTCCATTTTAGTGATGTTTTTTAAACAACAAAAGGAAAATTAATATTAATTTCAATTTTATTAATTTTATTATTTTTACGACTGATTATTGTATTGTCATTGTGAATACACAACTATGCTAATTTTCAGAGCTATTACTCATCTGGAAGTGATTGAAAAATTGATCGCAAGATATGAAGGTGACAACAGGGTGACATACGTTGCGAGTTAAAGAAAAGCCTTTAAAAATTGAAGTACAGCAGCATTCATTCATTCAATATCCTTGAACAAATACGTTCAAGATCTGTGAATGGCCTCTGTATCCATTTCATATTTGTCTCTTTCCCTTCAAAAAGGTAAGGTTCAAGGTAATCCCATCGCAGTTACTGCCGTAGCGAAGTGAAGTGTTAGAGACTGCACTATACTAGGTCCAGCATCGAGAGGTACGGTTTTCATTTCCTTTTCTCGCTGCCTTTTCCTACCCTTACTCAAGAGCAAAGTCAGGTACCCATTTACAGCTGGGTAGACTAGAGTTTGTCGATACCTGTGAATCGAACGCGGCATCTTTGCCGTTAGAGACTAGCACTCTCTAGCAACTCTAATGTCCTTGACCTTGTGTTTTTAGGTGTCCGTTTTTAAATTTTTATGTTGGAGATTTCGGAACAAGGACTGCCTTGTAACGTTATTAACAGGTTTCCTCATCATGTACTCTAGCCAATGCCAGTGTCTATTCCTCGATTCTTGTTCCACTAGAATTTGATTGGTTCTTTCTATGAGCCATCCTAATTGATTGGTTCTTTCCATCAGCCCCCAAATTGATTGGTTCTTTCCATCAGCCCCCAAATTGATTGGTTCTTTCCATCAGCCCCCAAATTGATTAGTTCTTTCCATGAGCCCCCAAATTGAATTGTTCTTTCCATCGGCCCCTCAAATCGATTGGTTCTTTCCATGAGCCCCCAGTTTGATTGGTGCTTTCTATCACCCCCCCCCCCCCAAATTGGTTGATTCTTTCCATCAGCCCCCCTCCCACCCTCGCCCCCTCTCCAAATTGATTTTTCTTTTCATCAGCAACAACACCCCCCCCCCCCCCCAATTGATTTTTCTTTCCATCAGCCCACCTAATTGATTTTTTTCTTTCCATCAGCCCCCTTCCCCCCCCCCCCCCCTCTTTCCACCCAAATTGATTTTTCTTTCCATCAGCCCGCGACATTGATTGGTTATAACCATCAACCCCCCCACCCCCACCCCCACCCCCCTCCCTTTAAAAAAGGGTGACCTTGTTATGCCACTGCATCATTCTATTCTGCACAAGAAACCATTAATAAAAGTATGTACCCTTGTTTGTTTTTTGGTTTTTTTTAATCGTATTTTTCTGTTCTCTGTGTTTCAGACCAATACAATAAGTTTGCCTTGACATTTGATTTTAAAATTCACATTCTGTGTTGTACGTCATTTCTTCCTATTTTCCTTTTTTCCTTAATGCCGCAATAGCCGATATTGTCGTTTGTTTTCGTATTGTAAAATCGCTGTCTGTTATTGTAATGGAGTCTATTTTGCCACCAAGATATGGGTATAAGTTCAAATCTTGTAACGATGTTTACAAGTGCTAAGTGGCTGTTATTTTCCGCTGTTAGTCTTGTGAAGAAGTCTTATGTCTGTGTGTTAGAATGATTGGTAGATTTTTGGACGAATACTGTTATTTCTGTTAAGAAATTTGAGTGCACGTTTAAACAAATAAGGAGGGGAAACCCGAGGCCTGTAAACAGTAAATAAATAACACTCAAAGGGATGTTTCATGCACTGATGGGAAATAAAGAAGTAGAAGACTAGACAACAGAAAAAACAACAGAAGTGATAGGCTTATCGGGAATCGAACCCAGGACGTTCCGAACGCCACCACCGCCTAGCTACGGGAGCGAATCGTGACAATCGTCTCTGTATTATTTATTTATTTATTGACATTTGAGTGTTAGGTTTAGTTAGATGATGTAGTTTTTTTTAAGGACTATCTTCATTGCACACTCATTACTCCATCAGTGCTCCGATCTCCTCCCTTAGATCCTACAAGGAGGATCTCAGCACAGTGCACGAACTCCGTAACACCGGCGAGAATCCCAATGTGTGTATATAGGAATCTCACATTCTATAAATATATTTGGTAGGTAGGTGTCGAGTTTTTAAATTTTGCCAGGGCAGCGGCCTTATGGCCTACTCTTTACGATTTCCAACAGCCGTGGGATTATTTTCGTGCGCAACCTGCACACGGGACCTTGTATTTTTTTTCACCCTCATCCGAGAAGGCTAGGCATCCGATCTCACTACCCATGAGACCATGTGGATGTATGACATGATAAGGGCCACAGGTTCTGAAAAAAAAAATTTTCATAAATTATATTCTTTCTACAGGGAATCGAAACCGGTACCTCTTGAATTCGAGGCGGACGCCATACCTCTTAGCCATTCTGTACCCCAGTTTTAGTTAGATGATAGTTGACACGTCGTTTAAATACCCGAGTAGCATTGAAGACTGTCGTGAGACCGAGTAAATTTCGGGGTAATAAATATTACACACTGTTACGCACAGAATTTTTTCTAAAGACATTGTATAATCATTTTTCTAAAGACATTGTATAATCATTTTTCTAAAGACATTGTATAATTAGCTTGTCTGAATTGTACACTTTAATTTTTTTCGGTCAAAGCTAGATAACCCTAGTTTGACTGAGATTACCATTTTCAATGATGGTTACCTTCTCTTGTGACGGGACACGTCGGTCCATATTTTTTGAACGATGTGTGATCATTCTCCTTATATGGTAGTATCGGTCAACTGTTTCTTGGAATGATTGAAACCAGTGTTGAGGTCTTTATTCCTGTCCATATAAGGCGCGATTTATTACAAATCTTTATCTGGAATGTTCCTTACATCGTCTCGTTTGATTCTTGCTCTGGTGTATGCGTTCTGCGCATGTCCGGACGTTAGGTGTGTCTGGGAAGCTTTCCTGTCTGGAGTCTATGGAAAGTTGTGAACCAGATAGGATGCGTCTTGCGTCTCTGTGATTCTTGATAGGGAATTAGGAGCCTTATTGTGAGTTAGCTTACAAGGTCCTTCCCTTGATTATTCAAAAACGCCTGGAGGTGTGTGTTTTTGTGGTGTTGATTTCGAAACAAGGAAATACCTCATTTACGTTTCAAATCTGTAATCTAACTTTATGTTTGACAATGGTCGATATCTGCTCACTTACGAATTACAGAAATAGAGGTTCTTCTACTAGAAGTCACGCCCCAGGTATCTTCATACCTGCGATTAATATGTACACGGGTCATACTTAGCCCGAAGGACAGTTCTATGTTCTACGAACGTCGCTGTGTCAGCGATTGCACCTACGTCGAGGTTAGACTTAGGAATGCCTGTAAAGGTCAGCTTGACCTACACTCCTGGAACACCATCCTCGTGCGACTTATGATTAGACTCATTTAGCACATCTGAACAGTGAGAGGAGTATTGATGCACTTTTGTAATATTGGAGCCAACAGTATAATCCCTTGGCGCCATATTATTATTTGAGTATATGCCAAATGCATTGATGAACATAACTTATGCTAATTTTCGTGAACTGTAATGTGAAATGCATGTACCGTTAACTGGCTGTGGAGTCAGATAATAAACATTGGAAACGTCAATAGCAGTTGCACCATTATATGACTTTCCATGTCATGCTCGTATGTTATGAACTTGTGATTGACATCACCCACACTCACAGCAACCAACAACAGACCAGACACCTTACACTGCAACCTATTACATCCCTGGTATCTGTAGGGGTGGTACGCTACTGGGCTGCTGACTATCATCGTAGTGGCACATTGGCCCACCTTTATCATTGTAGTGGCCAGTAGTCAGCCTAAATTCCACCCTTATCATTCTGGTGGCCAGCTCTGTGGCTTATCATTCTGGTGGCCAGTGACTGGTTCGTCTGTTACCAGCACTCACGGGGGTCAACAAACCCATTCATTCTACAAGATGCAAGTCGTGAACGATACTTCCTGCAAGATAAAACATCTACAATGAAGTATAGCATGTCCGCTATATTGTGAAAGTACCCGGCGCTGCCCGACAGTTTATCGATTTCATAGCTTTCAGAAGGACAAGTGCCGATTGAAGCGATTTACTTATACTGCAGTTAGAAGGTCAAGTGCCGAGCATTGTAAGGAAGAAGGACAAGTGCCGTAACAACATTTACAGTATCAGAGGCTCATTTCCTGCGTCATGGCTGTTTATGGGAGCAGTTGTCGATCAACGTTGGATCATTTATCCTCAGAATGCTGATCGCAACCTGTTATGCACCGTGCTGACGTGTGGATATATAGAAGTTAAGTGGCCTGTTTTGTTTGTGAACTGTGCCCTTATGTTCTAACTGAGCCTTCTATACTTTCACACACTTTTTGCTATATGTTTACATGTTACATGTTATATGTTATTTGTATATTTATATGTTTATATTTTAGCGGGCTGGTTGGGAAGGTGACTATCATAAGAGATACCACGTCATAGAGGTCTTATGATAGCGTTCTGGTAGGAGCAATTTCCTTAATTGGAAATTGTTAGCAATATTTATTGCTATTTTTGTTAGGTGTGACGACATGTGCAGTTTTGTTTTCGGTATTTTTCGCATTCTTTAGTTTTGTTTTGATTTGTTTGTATTTGTAGGTCTCCTCTTTTCTATTATTCAGTTCTTTACACCATTTTTGTTTATACATTGTGACGTCATTTGTTTGTTTACATTTTTCGCATTTGTCATCACATTCTTTGTGATATTTTCTTTTAGTTTTCGCTGTTTATTTAGTTGACTTTTGCTAACGTTTTCGTATTATCTTTGATCCTTGTTATTGTTTACATTGTCTTTGATCTTTGTTATTGTTTACATTGTCTTTGTTCTTTGTTATTGTTTACATAGTTCTTGCGTAATTAGCTGTCACTATTGTTTATATAGTGCACTTATCATAACTAACTGGTGGTTTTTGCTTATGCACTATTGTGTAGTGCAGTTATGATAAATAACTGATGGATATATGGTTATGCACTAATTTGTGTAGTGCCCTGATGATTAAGAAGTGACTTGTGATATTATTATACATTTGATAATACAAGTTCTTTGTTAAAAACTTGTTTCCCACAGAGATTGGGATAAACATTGGGATTATACAAGTACTTTATTTAAGTCTTGTTACTATTAAGGTTGAAATAAGATAATTAATTATTTCAGGTTTTGGACTCATAATATTAGACATCATGTCTACACTTGATTACTTTATTGAGCAAGGGAAATCCCTTGGTAAGACTGGTGATAAATTGGAAGAATATGCGACTACTCAATATGATAAAGCATTAAAGGTGGAAGAGAAGAAATTGCAGATGCAAGTGGATGAAAGGAGGTTCCAAATGGAAATGGAAAAACAGAAAAGAGAAGCTGAAGCTGAGGAGAGAAGATTGGACAAAGAGGCTGAAAATAAAAGACTTTAAAAAGAGGCTGAAAATAAAAGACTTGAAAAAGAGGCTGAAAATAAGAGACTGGAGATAGAGGCTGATGAGAGAAAAGCAAAAATGGAGCATGAAGAAAAACTCTTAGCTTTGGAGTTAGAAAAGTTGAAATTGTTGAACACTGGTAATGCTAATGATGCAAATAAGGTGTCAGATAAGTTCAATGCAAGTACTTTTAAGATTAAGCTACCTGTATTCAATGCTTCCAGTGACGATATAACGTTTTATCTGGATAGATTTGAACGGGCATGTAAAACACATAACATAGATAAATCACTGTATGTTTATCAGTTATCCAATTTACTTAGAGGTGATACTTTGAGTATGTTAAGTATGGTAGATGAGCCTGACAAGAACAATTATGAGGTTATCAGAGCAGTCTTGGTAAAGAAGTACCAACTTAACAAAGACGGCTATCGTCTTCAATTTAAAAATATGTTGCCAGATACTTGAGTTGAATTCTCTGAATTCATTTCAAAGATACGTCTTACTTTTTCACGATGGGTTGAGCTGTCTAAGACAGAACATACATATGAAGCACTTATGGACTTACTACTTAGAGACAAGGTTATGTCTTCTGTCAATGAATCTTTTCTTTCTTTTATTCATGAGCGTAAACCTAAAAACATAAAAGAAATGGAAGAATACTGTTGCCAGTATGTCACTGCGCATCCTCACGTAACCATTAGCAACTCTAAAGTAAAAGAAGGTCTGCCAGTTGCTTCGGCAGCACCTTATGGCCCAAATTTCCAGCGTAAATTTCAGGGTAGCCAACAAAATTTTAATAAGAAGAGTAACCGTAATTATGCTCAGAATCATAGCAATCAATTTCAAGGTGATTCTTCTTCGCAGAACTGGAGAGAAGCTGATACTCCACGGTATACTACTCCCTATAATTTTAGACATTTTCGCAAAGGTAGTCAGTATAGAGGAAACTATTTTTCGCGGAGACCTCAAAACCAATATAATAGAGGTTCTCAACAGCATAGAAATGGTAATGACAGTTATGGAAACTGGAATTCAAACCAGGATAACAATTACAGTAGGGACTTTAATGATAATTGCAGAGGCAATAATGGTCGCGGTAGATCGCAACATAAAAGAAAGAGATATCAACAGACAAACTCTGTACAGCAGGAGTCTCAGGGAGCATGTAAACAAGGTGATGATGATAAAAACTCTAGTGCTATCACATGTTCTGCCTTTGACTTTAGTAGGGCAACTAAATGTCCCCAATGCAGTGCTTTATTCGAACCGACTACCGTAACTACTTTAAGCTGTGGTCATCCTCTTCCCGCCCTTCCTGCTGCTGTTGCGCATGACGGGAGAGGTTCTCTTATACTACATAAGGGTCTTGTAAATAGTAATCCAGTCTCAGTTTTATTTGATTCTGGATGTACTACTATTGGTGTTAGGCAATCTCTTGTAAATCCATCCTGTGCTACAGGAAAGGTCATCAAATTGTGTAACATTTGGTGGCACTTTGGAAAAATATCCTAGTGCCATAATACATATTGCTACACCCTTCTTTACGGGAGATGTCCACGCGTGTCTCCTTCCAAACCCTATTGCGGACCTTATTATTGGTCGTATTCACGGAGTTAGGGAATGTACCCCACAGCAAATTGCTGTTTGGGAAGAGCAAAACATTGAAGCTACCAATGCGGTGGTCACAAGAGCACATGCTCTGGATCCACCTCAAACTTCATTAACTGATAATAATGAAGTAGATAGCCAAAATAGTCACTTGATTATTTCACGTGACTCATTAATAAAATTGCAAGAAGAAGATCCTTCTTTACAAAAATTCTTCATTCTAGCAAAAAAAGGTGATCCAAATCAGAATACTAATAGAAAGTCTTGGATTTCTATGAAGAACGGCGTACTTGTGCGTATGGTACAAGACTCGACTACGTCCACTCATTCTCAAATTCTTGTGCCTAAGAGTATGAGATTGCAAATATTGCAACATGCTCATGACTCGCAATGTGCTGGACATATGGGTTTTTCCCGTACAAAGTCGAGAGTTTTTGCGGCTTTCTTTTGGCCATTTGTGAGCAAGGACATACGTATTTACTGTCGTTCTTGCAAAGTGTGTCAATAGGTCAAATCGAAAGGACCACGACATGCTGCGCCTATCCAGGCTGCTGACATTCCTATTCGCCCTTTTCAAAAAATGGTGATAAGGGTGGATTTAGGCTGACTTCAATTACCACCCCTATCGACACCAGGTATTATAGTTCAAGATGTAAGGTGTCTTATCTGGTTTTGTGTTGTTGTTGTTGCTGTGTAGAGTAGTGATGTAGTTCACAGAGTTACAGCACGTAGGGTACGACATGTGAAGTCATAAATAGGTAAACTGCTCTGGACGTTTTTTCATCATTTATTTTGACGTCACAGGTACAAGTACGTACATCCAGTTCACAAAAGGGCAAAGTCATGACATTCACGAATATCAGCAAACATAGTTTATCAATGCATTTGGCATATTCTAAAGATGATGATATGGCGCCAAGGAATTATATTGTTGGCTCCATATACAAAAGTACATCTAAAAATCCTCCTACTGTTCAGATGTGCTAAATGAGTCAAATCATAAGTCGCACGAGGATAGCATTCCAGGAGTGCAGGTCAAACTGACTTTTACAGGCATTCCTAAGTCTAACCTTGACGTAGGCATAATCGCTGACACACAGCGATGTTTATAGAACAAAGAACTGTCCTTCAGGCTGAGTATGACCCGTGTACATATAGATCTCAGGTATGAAGATACCTGGGGCGTGACATCTATTAGAAGAACCTTCCTTTCTGTAATGCATACGTGAGCAGAGATCGACCATTGTCAAACATAAGTGAAGTTACAGATTGGATGTAAATGAGGCATTACCTTCGTTCGAAAATCCACACCACAGAAAACATACGCCTCCAGGCGTTTTAGAATACTCAAGGGAAGGACCTTGTAAGCTAACTATCTCACAAGAAGGCTCCTAATCCCTAACAAAATCACAGAGACGCCAAAACGCGTCCTTTCTGCTTCACAAATTTACATCGTCTCGAAAGATCAAGAAACTTCCCAGACGCCCCGCGTCCGGACATGCGCAGAACGCATCTACATGAATAGCAATCAAACCAGACGATCTAGGAACATTCCAGATAAGATTTAACTAGATCGAGCCTTATTTGGACATGAACAGAGACCTCAACACAGGTTTCAGACATTCCAACAACAGTTGACCGATACTACCAAATAAGGAGAATGGTCACACTTCGCTAATAAAAAATATGGACCGACCGTGTCTCGACACAAGAGGAGGTAACATCATATTAAATGATAATCTCTATTATCCAGAGTTATGTAGCTTTGACCGAAACAAATTACAGTGTACATTTCAGTCAATCTAATTACACAACGTCTTTAGCAAAAATGATCATACAACGACTTTAGAAAAAATGAAGTTCTGTGCGTAACAAATGGCAATAGATATTATCGGTCCTTTTAGGATTAAGTCGGCCAGAGGACATAAATTTATCCTTACATGTGTCGATATGTGCACACGTTGGCCAGAGGCTATACCTCTCAAGAGCATCTCCAATGCCGATATCGCAGACGCTCTTTGGCTGATATTTTCTCGCTTGGGATTCCTCGGAGAAATATTGTCAGACCATGGCACTCAACTTATATCCGACACTATGTCAGAGGTAATGTCTATGCTACATATTAAAAGGTCTCTCAGCAGTATCTATCACCCAATGTCTAATGGGTTAGTTGAGCGTTTGAATACGACACTAAAAACTTTACTTGGAAAGATAACTGAGGATCATCCTCAGGATTGGGACAGGGTTTTACCCGCGGCTCTCTTTGCTTATAGAGAGGTCCCCAATGAACACACAGGGTTTTCTCCTTTTGAACTTGTCTTTGGCGCGCAACCGCGCGGCCCCATGTCTTTACTCCACGATCTTATCACTGCCGATAATATTAGTGATGAGACTCAATCTTCTTACGAGTATGTCATTGCTCTTAGGCAAAAGATCATCAAGGCATGCAAACTAGCAACTTCTTCATCCGAATTAGCTAAAGAAAAGGCAAGGCAGTTTGCAAATAAAAATAGATGTCTACGACAACTTTGTCCAGGTGACAAAGCACTCGTTCTTCTTCCGTCAAGGGAGAACAGACTTCTTATTGCATGGAAAGGTCCGTATGCAATAGTCTCTAAAATTTCCGATGTCGACTATGTTGTCGATATTGATGGAAAGCATTAAACTTTCCACATAAATATGCTCTCGGATATTCATGAAAGAACTGACTATTTGCAGCCTATTTTCCAGGCAACGGACAATTCTCCAGTACCTCATGGTCATTAATCATCCCTGTCAGTTATACAGGATGAGGAAACTACTTTTTCTGATGTCAATCTCCGTCTTCCTGTGATCCCACTTCATTCAACGGAATCTTGGAAAAACGTTTCCGTTTCTCCTAATCTTTCCGCTGAGGAACATCGACAAGTTTCTTTGATGTTACAAACATTTCAGGATGTCCTCACCGACATTCTGGGACACACACATGTCATTGAACATGACATAATTCTAACTGACCATAATCTTATCAGAGTCAGACCCTATCCGCTACCTATCCATTTTCAGTCACAATTCGAAAAAGAATTGGATGAAATGATACGATTGGAAATCATTGAACCATCCACTTCAGCATACTCTTCGTCTATGGTTATTGTTCGAAAGAAGGATAATAACATTCGCATTTGCGTGGATTATCGCAAATTGAACCAAGTTACGAAGTTCGATGCTGAACCTATGCCTTCATTGGAAGAGCTACTAAACAAACTTTCTAATTCTAAATTCTTTACCAAACTCGACTTATCGAAAGGTTATTGGCAAGTTCCTTTAACTGAACGAGCCAAACCTTTTACTGCTTTTTCTATACCTAGGGGTTTATTCCAATGGAATTTCATGCCTTTCGGTCTTATGAACGCCCCGGCTACATTCGTACGCATGATGCGTCGAATTCTCGCATATCGTACAGATGTCATAGCATACTTAGACGATATCTGTCTGTTCAGTGATTCCTGGGAAGATCACTATTTGGGTTTATACGAATTGCTGTCTACTCTTCGCGAGTATAACTTGACTGCAAAACCCTCTAAAGCCTTTATAGGATTTAGTGAGATTTCTTTCCTGGGTCATCGTGTTGTCATGGTCTTTTAAAGACAGAGGACCACAATGTTTCAAAAATACTTAACATTTCTGTCCCTAAGACGAAGAAACAAGTGCGTAGTCTCTTAATGTTTGATACAATTTTACGGACGATTCATTCCAAATCTGTCCTCCATTATGGCACCGCTTTCTACTTTATTGAAGAAAGGATCGCCTAATCTGATCCGCTGGTCTCAAGAATGTCAATCCTCATTGGACCAGATTAAGATCTCCACCTATCCTTAGGTTACCTACTATTGAGAAGACTTTTGTTCTTCGAAGTGACGCCTCGTCTAATGGAATTGGGGCAGCACTTATGCAGGATTATTCTGATACTCTGAATCCGGTGATGTATATCTCTAGGAAATTAAATGCTGCGAAAGGAATTACTCGGTTTTAGATCGTGAATTATTGGCTATGGTATGGTCAATTCTGAAGTTGCATAGATTCCTTCTAGGCGCACATTTCATTGTGGAAACCGACCAGAAAGCGCTTACTGCTATTCAGAGCAAAAACTTGAAGAGCTCGAGGTCCACTCGATATGCCATAGCTCTTCAGCCATTTCATTTCACGGTGCGAGCTATCCGTGGTTCGGATAATGTGATGGCAGACATTCTGTCCAGATGCCCACACGATTCCACTTAATTCTTCTGTCATATATATTTCCTGATATACAGTCCACTACTATAATGACATATCAGCACATATTTTCTCACTTTTTGGGAATTTATAACATTGTACCATATAATTTCCTTTTTTCTGTTACCGATTTGATCATAACGGAAGAAGGCTTAGTTAGAAATATACGGGCCAAAAGCTCACATGGCCACATTTATATATTGTATTTTGATGACTGTATTAAGAGATTTAACATTTCTCTTAAAGATTTGTGTTATTGATATTTTTGCAGCACATCATTGACGTCTGCGAGATTATGTACATTGTGGAACCATGAAGTATATCAAGTCCTATCCTAAGTTGGAGCGGATTATGTCCACATCTTCGAGTAACGATTACATCCATGTCTACGAGGAACAGCTGATGTATTAGTATTGATTAATAATGCATTGTAATGTGCCTTTTATTTGAATATGTGTAATTTTATAGTGCGATATATTAGTATATTACACCGCTGTTTGCACAACACTTCATTGTGTAATACTATGATAATATATTTAATTTCATAGATTTGTATGAGTATGATTTGGCTTGCATTATGATGTTGCCATCACTATGACGTATGTTGGTGGCACCTGTCGTGAGAAATTCTAATCCACATATATAAATTATCAGGTAAATGTAAAGCCTAACACATAAATTCAATAAAAGGAAAGAAGAATGGTAAAGAACAGTGCTGTCACAATGACTCTACTCGAAATCCCCCTTGTTTTCTCCTTCGTCTGCAAATTGTAACGTTTCACGTTGATAGTAAAAGCCTACTGCTTCAATACCCGCTTTCTACGATAAAATGTGTACTCCATTTCTAAGAAAAACCTTGAGATACGCAAGATGACCTAGATTTAAAATTCCATTCATGTCATTTTATACACTACGTTACCAAAAACGAAAGACAGATGGACTAAAGATAGAAAGAAAGGGAGAGGCTGAAAGCCGGAACGCAGGCAATACTAACACAGTCTCGCGATACACAATTACTACCATCACGCGTGTAAGGCCACAAGCACTAGCTTTTTTCAAATCGACAGTGATAAACAACACTACCCATACCAGAGTTAGGTTTTAAAATCCTGAAAAACGCTTATTAGGAAACATGACATTATACTGGTTTACGTTTGAAAACATGACAGTACCCAGACACCCTAAAGTTTGGAAGTGAGGAGGTGGTAACAGCACGACTATCCTAGAAGAAAATGCATATTGGCCCCATTAAATTTATATATTTGGGTTCCTTAGGACTTGCTGACAAAGAATATGTTAAACGTTACGCAAATAGTCTAGGAATTACCAAATTATAGCCAAAAGAAATAGTGAGGGATGTCAGACAACACCCAAATCAGAATCGCTCAGTGGCAGATTTTCACACCACCATTGTACGGGAAGCCCAATGGGCTGATCACCCGTTGGCTTGTCACACCGATTACGGAAACAGCGGCAGATGGATCTATTTGTTGTTGCCCTAAAGACGCCGCTAGGCGTGATGGGAAACTACAACAGAGAAGATTAATCTGCTGTTGCCCTTAAGACGCCACAGGGCGTGATGGCCTCTGACTGCTTGGTCGGTCTTTGGCTAAGGACGGAAGAAGAAGAAGAAGAATTGTACGGGAAATGGGTCTCCATGTTAAATCCGATTTGATTGGAGCGCAATAAATGTAAGGCTAAACACGATTAGTCGGGCTATAAATACTATCTTTTGTTGTCAGGGGAAACGGGAGTAGGAGTACTTTTTTTCAAACGATTGGGTAAACATGGCACGATTGGTTAGACCCGCGAATATAGTCAATCAGAGGCGTCAGGTCACCACCACATGTTCAAATAAACTTACTACAGAACCAGTGCGTTGAGCGCCAGTGCATATTTTTCTAAATAAAAGCCTGGGACATCGGCAGATCGAAATTGTGCTATATTCATTGCCAGTCAACGTAATTCTGTGTTATTTCCATGAATTGTGGGACCGTGGTCCTAAAGTTATTGAGCAGCACCTGGACTGAGTTTTGCTGAACCTAGAGGCTGACAGCATACTCCTGGGTCCAGATAGTGACCAGTGAGATGTCTCCAGAACACAGGGAGGCTATCGAGCAGAGGAGTCTTTTCCTGCCGCCATCACGAAAGATAAGCCTATGTGACCAGTGGAGCTCAACATTATGCCCCCCTCAAAATCTGACTTTATAATAAACCAGAGGGAAAATACAGTGTTTAAATTGATAGGGACTGTGAACTTTTCCCCATACTACTTACAAGATAAACAAACACTTGAAGTCATGATGACAAATAACAACATAGCTTGAAAAACAAAACCAGTATTACCTCATATTACTACTACACAACTGACACACATAAGATAATATTAATAAAATATGTCACTACAAGATTCATATTGATAAATCCTGTACATATAAATTGTAATTAAAATTGATTGTGATTCCTGGTTCACTTTGTAGTTGAATCAGGACATATATATTAATGAAGGTACTTAATACATATTGATATTTGAAAATTTACCAGTGACTCATTTAAGATAGTCTTATAGAATGTTACATGTGTGTGAGTGTCACAGTGTTGTCAAGTGTGGTGGAATAAATTAAATTGTTTATCTGTCTGTTGTTGTTGGGACTTACACTTCATCATATACATACCCTAGACATTTAACGTAGTCATCACAATATTCCAGAATAATTCTGACTGAGGCATAATGTGGTAGCAAGTAAGGTTATCTGTAAAACACTACACCTATTAGATACAGATACCTTCACAGCTGATCTCAGTCAGTACACTAAGTCCCCTATAAAAATTTATAACATCCCACTTTACCACAGCACCTCCCTGGAATATACGTGTACGCTTAGGGAAATATTTTCTCTAAGGATCTGAGATATCATCTCAGTTTCGCTCCATGCGTCGAGCTAGCCTCATATTAGGCATTATATCCGCGCATCATACGTGCGTTAGGAGCCTGGTTTTTCTGGCTCTAGGATTCAAAAAAAAAGTTTCATTTTTTTTCCCGGGGGGTGCGGTAATCTGTTACGCACAGAATTTTTTCTAAAGACACTGTATAATCATTTTTCTAAAGACATTGTATAATCATTTTTCTAAAGACATTGTATAATTAGCTTGTCTGAACTGTACACTTTAATTTTTTCGGTCAAAGCTAGATAACCCTAGTTTGACTGAGATAACCATTTTCAATGATGGTTACCTTCTCTTGTGACGGGACACGTCGGTCCATATTTTTTGAACGATGTGTGATCATTCTCCTTATATGGTAGTATCGGTCAACTGTTTCTTGGAATGATTGAAACCAGTGTTGAGGTCTTTATTCCTGTCCATATAAGGCGCGATTTATTACAAATCTTTATCTGGAATGTTCCTTACATCGTCTCGTTTGATTCTTGCTCTGGTGTATGCGTTCTGCGCATGTCCGGACGTTAGGTGTGTCTGGGAAGCTTTCCTGTCTGGAGTCTATGGAAAGTTGTGAAGCAGATAGGACGCGTCTTGCGTCTCTGTGATTCTTGATAGGGAATTAGGAGCCTTATTGTGAGTTAGTTAGCTTACAAGGTCCTTCCCTTGATTATTCAAAAACGCCTGGAGGTGTGTGTTTTTGTGGTGTTGATTTCGAAACAAGGAAATACCTCATTTACGTTTCAAATCTGTAATCTAACTTTATGTTTGACAATGGTCGATATCTGCTCACTTACGAATTACAGAAATAGAGGTTCTTCTACTAGAAGTCACGCCCCAGGTATCTTCATACCTGCGATTAATATGTACACGGGTCATACTTAGACCGAAGGACAGTTCTATTTTCTACGAACGTCGCTGTGTCAGCGATTGCACCTACGTCGAGGTTAGACTTAGGAATGCCTGTAAAGGTCAGCTTGACCTACACTTCTTGAACACCATCCTCGTGCGACTTATGATTAGACTCATTTAGCACATCTGAACAGTGAGAGGAGTATTGATGCACTTTTGTAATATTGGAGCCAACAGTATAATCCCTTGGCGCCATATCATTATTTGAGTATATGCCAAATGCATTGATGAACATAACTTATGCTAATTTTCGTGAACTGTAATGTGAAATGGATGTACCGTTAACTGTCTGTGGAGTCAGATAATAAACATTGGAAACGTCAATAGCAGTTGCACCATTATATGACTTTCCATGTCATGCTAGTATGTTATGAACTTGTTAATGACATCACCCACACTCACAGCAACCAACAACAGACCAGACACCTTACACTGCAACCTATTACATCCCTGGTGTCTGTAGGGGTGGTACGCTACTGGGCTGCTGACTATCATCGTAGTGGCACATTGGCCCACCTTCATCATTGTAGTGGCCAGTAGTCAGCCTAAATTCCACCCTTATCATTCTGGTGGCCAGCTCTGTGGCTTATCACACACACAAAAAGGTATGTTTTCAGGCACTCGTGAATAAAAAAGAAGTAGAAAACTAGACAACAGAAAAACAACAGACGTGAGTGGCTTACCGGGGAATCGAACCCAGGAACGTGAGCTGGGATTGGCTTATTTCGGAGAAAGAGTGAATACTGCTAAGTGGACTGAAAGTGTAGTAGAATATTTGGTGCAGATATATTCATTCATGCAAGACCTTTAAACTCCCCAAGAGGCAATAACCTTCAGCACACGTATCCCAAGTTGGCTTGTCCCGTACCATCCGCTCATTGTCTTTATAAGTCTTCTTCGTCCGCTTCATGTCTGCCTCCAGTTCTCTTTTCCATGTGTTCTGTGGTCTTCCTCTATCTCTTTTTCCCTGAAGATTCCTGAACAAGGACTGCCTGATAATGCTATTAACAGGGCTGGGGGGTCTCCTCAACGTGTATCCTATCCATCGCCAGAATCTTCTTCTCACCTCTTGTTTCACTATCACTTGCCTGGTTCTTGTCATTAGTTCCACATTGGTGATCTTACCTTTTTTTTCCTCAGTAATTGTACCCTGCCTGAGCATAAATGTTACACCCAGTTGATCTGATGGGAAATCATCGTTACTCTCAGTTAATCTGATGCACAAAATGTGGCTGGATGTTTAAATATACATATACACTTATTAAAAGGTTAATATAAAAATATGTACACCATAATGTCATCATCATCTACTCCCTGCTCCACATGCACCCTGGGGCTACCTCTGTTTTTGGTTCCTTGTGAGAGAACCGGCGTGAAGCAGTCAGCAGCGCTTGCTGTGGTGGTTCATGACTCTATCATTTTCATATGCTGAGGTTGCCAGCCTCGTATGAACTTATACAAATACCAGCGAGTTAAACATGTCAAATGTAAAATATAAAATTGTATATGTTACAACTCACCCCGTTTCGGGTTAATTAACAGACGTCTGACAAGGGAAGATTTTCTACGCGATGAAAGTCACCAATCAAACGTAGTCTAGTTTAATATATTTTGGCTAGACAAACCAGGTTTAACTGTTTGACTTTAGTATATATCTTCTCTCTCTCTCTGTCTTTCTCTCTCTCTCTCTCTCTATCTCTATCTCTCCTTTTCATGACAACCAATAATTTCAAGCTTTTCCCATTTAAGGTATTGACACTACCGCTTTTTAGATGACTCATGGTTGTAATTCATATTAAACCCTTCAGTTTAATTTGTTATTATAAATGTTGACAAACATGTGGCCCCCCCCCCCCCCCCCCGGGTAATGTGACCTAATGTACTGCCACACCCAATGAACTTTTGTAGTTTGTATCTGAATTGTCAATACGAGAAGTATAGGCGCCAAGCTTGGCATGCGAGAGAAATCCGCGCCTGTGTTTGGTTAAAAATAGATAAGGCAGATTGATCTGTCTGCTCCCAACTGGGTTTTAATGTTATCTCCACCCATGGTAGATCAGGAAAAATAACAACATGAAACCTGAGTCATGCGTGCAATATGAGACAGAATACAAGCTAGGAAGAAAGAAAAGAAAAGCACAATATGGAGAAAAAGACAAGTAGAACACAATAAAATGAAGAGCACGGTCATTTTGTGAGAGTCAGGTTTTGTGAACAAGCAGAACTTTCGTTATTGGTCCAACACAAACCGTACAATACTTCACTAGAGGCCTCTTCACAGTTCTAAAATGACAGTCTGGTGCGCGATCTCACCCTATGGGATTGTCGACCCTTTTTTAGGATGAGAGAGAAAATGATGTAACCGTGAAATCAGAGCTTTGTGTTAACATGTTAAACATCTTTCTTGTTCATGAACATGCTCGTCTTCCAGTAAACGAAAAGATATTTGTTCAACAAGACGGGAATATGTGCCACACATCATGGGCTTTCATGGAAGTTGTGAGAAATTTGTTTCTTATCCATGCGATCTCTAGAAATGGAAACAATGTCACTCAGGTCACCCGATTTGTCACCGTGCGAATTCTTGAACTGGGGATATTTTAAAACAAATGTCTTCCCTGCAACAGCACCACGCACAATTCAGTAGTTAAAACATCAAATCCAGCAGGAGATTGCTCAAATTCCTGTGGACATGTTGCAAAGAGTGATAGGTAGCCTACGCATCAGACTGACCGAGTGTCTACAGCGAGATGGAGGTTATCTTCAAAATGTTATTTTCCGACAGTAGGACTTCATTTACAAACTGTTAGTTGATTACACAAAACACTTTGATGTCTACATTCTGTCCGTATATACTACTCGTCAAAAGTCAAGGGCCACCCTATTATTTTCAATACATTTTTATATAAGCGCATAGAAGGATTAAATGAAGGAAGTTTTTAGTAAAAATAGGTGCAATATCTTCCTCTGACAGTCCTCTATGCACGTTAAGCATAAAAACAACTCACCGACCACCGTGGTGATCACGTGCAATTTAGTTTGCTGACCATAAATTCACAATTTTAATCGGTTTTTTCAAACTTCCGTACAACCAAACAGGTAATCGTGCTGATTGACATTCCACGTGCAATGGCGACTTTTCGTGAACAGGGTTCACTCTTAATTTGTTTTACAATCAGCAGACTTAGGGTAGTTTCATCACTTGCAAAAACCATGCCACCGAGAAGAAGTCTTGACACCTTACAAAGAATGAGGGCTATAGCGTGGGTTGAAAGTGGTTTATCTGTCCGTGAGGTTGCTAGACGGCTTGCAGTGTTACACTCTACTATCCAAAGAATTTTGGAGAGATTTCAGGCCACAGGAAGTGTGGAGGATCGCCACCGGCCAGGTCGCCCTAGATGCACCAATACACATGATGACCGGTGGCTCTTGTTGTTAGCCCTGCGCCATCGAACAGTGACTTGTTCCACTCTAAGATGTCAGCTGAGACAAACTGTAAACGTTAATGTCAGCCAAAGCACCATTCGCAGACGTTTACATGAATTTGGACTGGTTGCTCGACGTCCTGCAGTCAGAATCCCTCTTACTCCTGCTCATTGCAGAGCCCGTGTTGCTTGGTGTCGCGAGCACATCCGATGGACAAGGCAACAATGGAGTAAAGTTCTCTTCACTGATGAATCTCGCTTCACTGTGTCATTCGATGATGGCAGGATTCGAGTTTGGAGACGACCAGGAGAGGGATTTACTGATAACACAATTCGTGAGATGGATCGTTATGGTAGGAGTTCTGTCGTTGTCTGGGGAGGCTTCTACGGACACGGCAGGACCCCACTCTACATCATCCAAGGCAACTTGACCGGCCCAAGACAACAGAACGAAATCTTGAGACCAATTGTTCAGCCTGCTCTGGAGGCATAGGTGGTAATGCCATCCTCCAAGATGATAACACTCAACTCCATCTAGCTCGTGCGGTGAAAGAGTTTATTCAGCAACATGGGATCATCAAGATGGCGTGGCCAGCTCATTCACCTGACCTTTCTTCGATTGAGCACCTCTAGAATGTCCTTGGTTGAAGATTGTCAACAAATCACCCCCTGCCAATGGATGTTGCACAGCTGACTGCATTTCTGCTTCAGGAATGGCAAGCTGTTCCTCAGGATACTCTTCGGACCCTTGTAGACTTGATGCATCTACGCTGTCTTGAATGCCTTGCTGCAAACGGTGGTCATACCCGATTTTGAAATGTTATTTGTCCAATATCTATTGTGTGACTTTTGAAAAGGTGGGAGACACACTTCACAGCTTCATTGCGTTTGAATGTATGTTTCCATTTCTTTACGTGACATGTCAATTTGGTATTCAATAAATGTCGTTTTAACTGATACCAATTACGTTTATATCAGATTCGTTTTATGGTTTCAACCAAGGGTTTTCTAAGTGGCCCTTGACTTTTGACGAGTAGTATATGTCAAGACAAATTAATGTATATGGTAATTATTCGTGACGTTTTTAAAATCGCCCGATTCACTGGTACACGTGTATACATATATAAAGTTCAAACCACGCGAAAGCGTATAGGCTGAATCAAGTTAAGCTATTCTATGCGTTTGTGCATGAAGTGAATTCATCTACTGAAACCGTGTATTGCACGATGTAAATTCATTCAATCAAGCCTCATAACATGAAACACACTTGTTACCAGAAGATCATTTCGTGAAGAGCTCTCGTCTAATCAGGGCCTTTTCATGTGCAGACTAGATATTTTCCTGAGAAAAATGTCCATATTTTGTCAACGCTAGAGAGATTTCCAAGCGTTGAGGGACATTACATCTTACACGTGCTCACTAATACACCTGCACAGATGTTTTCAGTAATAAGTACTCGTCTTTGAGAAAACCCACACGGGGTAACAGATATCTACATTGATTATTCGGTGCATACATGTGCATACTCAGACAGAAGAAATTTGAAAGACTCGTGATCAGTGTTGTTAAGATTCTTCGAATTATTTGGCCGAGTACCATCTCCAACCAGGAACTGCTTACTCGGTGCTGTAAAAAAAAGGCATGCACACCATCACCAGAACTGCAATGCTATGGAACCCAGACGGACAGCGAAAGAAAGGCAGACCAAAGACAACCTGGCGGAGAACAGTGAAGGCCGAGATGCAAAGCATGAACCAGAGTTGGGGCACAACACGAAGGATGGCGACCGACTGAGCAAAATGGCGACAGTTTGTTGCTGCTCAACAAGACGCTACTAGCCGTGATGGTCACTGACTGCTTTGTCAGTTAGATGCTAAGGATCCAAGAGGAAGAAGAAGGTGACAGAGTAAAGTGGTCATTATTGTGGTAATACTTTACATATCACATCGTCATTTCGCTATTTACCTAGTTTCACTCTCATATTTAATTAAATACATCAGCGGTTTTCAACCTTTTTTGAGTTCATAGCTCCACTGAACACCTACATTCTTTCTGCGGCTCCCGTTGTGGGATAACTGGTAAAAGCTCTAGCGATGTTTCGACATTTAGCCTAACCTTGTTTTAGCAGGAGAGCTTTGGAAAGGCTTTTAAACAATGTAATTATTTAATGTAATTTTTATTTAAAATTACACATACAAGAAAAAATATACACAAAGTGCACTTTGAAAACCCTTACTATAAAAAAGAAAACATCACAGATAAAGTAGTTTCTTTGTAACATTTTTTTTTATATTTTTGTCTGAAAATCATTCACTGATATACTGCACTCATGATTCAATCTCCATAACAAAAAACTTGTACAGTAAAACTATTAAAAAAATATGATGAATAAAGTACCAGTCACTTCAGTGTGAAACTTGAGCTTGCTTGTTGTTACACAGCTTGTCAAATCTTGGCACCAATTGAGATACAGCTACCCTCATTTTCTTCTCCACATCAAGTCTTGATCTGAACTTGGTTTTTATGACAGCCACTGCTGAAAACCCAGCCTCGCAGAGATAGGAGGTTGCAAAAGGAATTAATATCTTCAGTGCTCTCTTGCTCAAGGTTGGGAACTCCTGTTTTACTGAATACCAAAATTTTGGCAATGCCATGGATGGAAACTTTGCTTATAGTAAAGATTCTGTTGAAAGTTCTATCAGTTCTTCCTCTTCTGCAGTACTGAAGACCGAAGAAGCATCACTACTGAAGGGATTTTGAACCCACTGAAACCTGTCACAGTTTTCAGAAAAGTATTTTTTTAAATGAATACTGAGTCGAGATAAGTGTCCTTGAATTATAGAAACAATATCTGCACTAAAATGTATGTCATTGTCTGATCTTTGTTCTTTCATGTGACTCAGCTTTCTAGAGAAATATTCTCTTGGTTTGCCCACGTCATTCTTATGAACACTTTCTAAATGGCGCTTCAATTTGCTAGGCAACATACGCTCGACAAAGAGTACTTTGAAACACAAAACACACTGTGGATGCTCTTCATTGTTCACAAGAGTGCACGTGAAACCAAAATCTAAGTAACCTTCGTCGTATTTTCTATACTTACGTTTCCTTTCCTCATTACCACTTTCCTTGTCATCCTCAACAAGTTCTCGCTTTTTACTAACACTTGCCAAATGAAAAATTCTTTCCATAGTTTATATCAAACTCACAACACAATCAAAAACGTTTGAAAACAGAAAATCACCGTGTTACCTGCTATGGTCTCGCGAGGAGAATGCGCGGAAAGTTGATAGGCGTGTCGGGGGAGCGGGACTTCAAAGGCTGGCCAACATCAAAAGTGAAATACTTCGGGTCACGCAGGTTGACAAACACCAAAAATGAAATTTCCCACAGCTCTGTGTTTTCTTTACAGCTAAATACGAAAAAAATCCACGCCCACCCACGGCGTCCCTGACCGTCAGTCATGGCGCCTTAGGGACGATGCGGCGCACATTTTGAAAACCGCTGTCGTAGGGAAACCGAAAACTTTCCATGATTTATTAGAAAACGCTATCTAGTGGAGAGCATTCGTCTTCGCTTTTTCTTGTGCTTCTCTCGAATAGGTCTCTGTCTATCTTAGCGAGCCAATTTATTTAGACCTTCTTGATAACATTCCATAGGCCACCCCCATCATACTGTAACGGTGCAATCATTGGCATCCCGCCCAGTAATAACACTATACAACAAGATATCGCGAAGAGCAAGTCCTAAGTTCGTGAATCCAATGCGCACCAGTTAACACAACGCAACGAAAATAAAAGAAACTTGTTTAGCAGAAGCAACAGCGAGTGCTGCAAAGACAACAAAGCCGAAAGACTGTTGAATGCGTGGATTGAAGACCAAACAAAAAAGCGATGTGAAGAAATCTTTCTCACAATTAAAGAGAAAGCATAAGCTATATGTAAAAACCATAAAGAAAAATCTCAAAATCCTGCAGAAGTGCCTCCTTTTAGTGTTCGCAACGGCTGGTTTAGTGGCTTCAAACAGTGCATTTGTTTTGGAGTTTGTTATATTTTTTAAGTGACTTACGAGACTTTTCAAGTTTTGAGTGCTCTGTCTCTAACTATTATTTTGCGAAATTCCACAACGCGGTGATTGTTATGAATACATATACCACATGATAGGAAAAAAACGAGTAAACGGACAATAACCCCCCTGGAGGTCACAGAGATGTGGCTTTACAGAATTTAATGTTAAGAATACCATGGGCAGCGAGATAGAATAATGATTGAATACGCCTGAGAGCAAAGGGAGCTAATTGGTTGGGTGTTGGTTTTGATTTTAAGGACCTTCTTCATTGCACACTGACGACTCCATCAATGATCCGATCGCCTCCCTTAGATCACACATAGATGATATCCGCACAGTGCCCGAACTCCGTAGCGCCTGCGAGAATCCCAATGTGTGTATATAGGAATCACACATTCTATAAATATTTTTGTTGTGGGTAGGTTTGTAATTTTTTAATTTTTACCAGGGCAACGGCCTCATAGGCTTACTCTTTACGATTTCCAACTGCCTTGAGGGATTTTTAACGTGCGCAACATGCACACAGGTCCTCCTATATATTTTTTCGCCCTTGTCCAAGAAGGCTAGGCATCCGATCTCTCTACCCATGAGATCAGGGGGGAGTATGACATCATTACGACCCACTGGTTGTGAAAAAATGTCCATCACATATATTCCCTGTACTGAGAACCGAACCCGGAACCTTTAGAATTAGAGGCGGACGCCATACCTCTTAGCCACTCCGATACAAGCTAATTACTTATTTTGAAGAAAGTACTTTCCTTTCTTTCGGCATGTTATGAGAAGAAGGAAGCTGGAATACATTGTAACAACAGAAAAGATTGAAGGGAAAAAGAAACTAGAGACGACAAAGAGAGACAATACTGGACAGTTAGACATCATGGCATGGACAGAAGTCAACAACAGAATTTAGACACAGCACTGGGGACAGAACGTTGTTGAGAGACGTGATCACCTTTGCCAACTGATGTAGTATAGTAACTGAAGAAGAACAGAAATAAAAGATGTTGCAATTTCAGAATAGCAGGTGTTACTTTTGGAACTGAGAATTTTTTATTATTTTAGCGAAGTGCAGGTGTTGGTTTTGGAGCAGAGAATGTTCTGTTATGTTTCGCGACTCAGAGCATAGGAATGTTTCCAAAGATCAAGCTTCCGTATTTGATTTCTTATTATTGCGCCCAGGTAAACCTGCACGAGCAACAGAAGTTCAGTTCTGGCTTACGTCTAACCCACTAGTTGTTGTAACCTAAATTTCTACAGTGAAAACAATTCAAGTCAAGCAAATAATACCGCTTCGCTCTAGTTTTTTCTACTTACCTTTACACATACATTGTCATTCACCTTTACCACTTACTTACTTAGTCGTTCCTCTTCTACCGTGAAGTGTAGAGATTTAGAAGAGAGAGCGCCATACTATCCTATCAGCTGTCTTCCTTCTGGCCTGGTTCCATTCTAGTCCTCGGTCCTTCAAAGATTGTCAAATGTTGTCCTCCCAGCGGACTCTGGGTCGTCCTGGGGGTCTGGATCCCTGGCTCTTTGTTTCCCATGCTTGAATACGCCAGATATTTTAACGTTGTAAGCCTACTATTATTAATACGCGAGATATTTAAACGCTGTAAGCGTACCATTAATAAAACGCGAGATATTTTAACGTTGTAAGCCAACCATTATTAATACACGAGATATTTTAACGTTGTAAGCGACCATCTTTAATGCGGTGGACATGTCAAATGTTGTCATCTCAGCGGACTCTGGGTCGTCCTGGAGGTCTAGCTTTACCGCACATCCATTATTATCATTTGTCCCCTTTCTGATACTAACAGAGCACTGAACCAGCACTACACCTGGTCCAGAACACTGTACCAGCACTACACCTGGTCCGAAGGAAGCCTCAAAATAAGAATAAATGCGCTCTTGCAGAGGTCGTTCCTGCAGTATTTTGTTTGATATGATGATAGGAAACTCTTTACAGAGCGATACAACAGGAGGCAATCTGATCATCAGAAGTGGTCCCCCCATCCGACAAGTGTTTGGTCATAAAGTAGCCAACTCTATGTAACTATCATAATCATTTCTGTCTCCAGTTCTCTTCTCCTTGTGTTTTTGGTCCACCTCTTCTTCTCTTACCCTGGAGGTTCCAGAACAAGGACTTCATTGTAATGCTATCAACAGGTTTCCTTAATGTGTATCCAATCCATCGCTAGAGTCTTCTTCTCATCTTTTGTTCTACTGGAAGCTTCATTAATTTTCATGTGCGCTTCTTACCGGGGCATGGAACCACAACGGTAGCTAGTCCCTTTGCAGGAAGCCTGCCCAAACATTCAAATACTCATGCAGGTGATAGTTTATGTGGTAATTTGTTTCAATTGATGAGGTTTCCAGCTCGATGCACAGCCTTGTATAAGCTCCTTGTACGACATGCAGTAGTCCTATATATTCTTTGTCTTTTCACAGACCTCTAGAAAACTACCTGGCGCTAGATTCTTCCTTAACCTTCCATAAATAACTGTTTTCTTTCTTTCGTTCTTTCATTCCTCTTGAACCCATTACAAACCGATTCCTGAAGTCCCTAACAAACTCCTGAATCTTTCAATAAAACAAAATAACAGTGATATTATCTTATCTCCCCTAGCCTTTACACATTGTAAGAATCCAGAAGGCATAAAACGTTTATTTCGCCATAAAACATGATATGACACGTATATTCTCATATACGCTAGTTCTGTCATGTGCTACAAACAAACGATTACAGATAAGACATGAAGAAATTATTATATCTTATATTCCATAGCTGCGTGTAAATTGTAACAGGGGAATCTGGAAAGATGACGTGGTGTGAAAAGTAACGTAAAACAGTGCGAGCACTGAAGTCGGAGTTGCTATGAGGTATGGCGTCCGCCTCTAATTCTAAAGGTGCCGAGTTCGCTTCAAGGAAAAGGAAATATAATTGATGGACATCCACTGGTTCCTAATGATGTCAAAACCTCCCCCTCCCCCTACCCCCCGATCTCATAAGTAGTGAGATCGGATGCCTAGCCTTCTCGGATAAGGGCGAGAAAAGGAGGTCCAGTGTGCAAGTTGCGCACGTTAAATATCACTTGGCAGTCGGAAATCGTAAAGAGTAGGCCATACGGTCGCTGCCCCGGCAAAATTTAAAAATTAGGAAAGCACAAAAGTATTTATAGAATGTGTGATTCCCGTGCATAGAATAAAAGCGTCCCGTTTAGTTCTCATGGGCCTTTGAAGAGACAAGAAAGAACAGAAATACTGTACTATCAAGCATGTCGTACAAGGCGACTAATATGATGGGGTGCTTGAGGCTGGCGATCTTATGATATAAAACAAATTGACACAGAAACTGCTGTTTCAGGACCATGGGAAGGCTTGATGCTGGCTTCCTACAAGGTGACCATCTACACTGGTAGCTTCATGATTCGTAATTAGCTCAAAAAATTGTGATGATGATGATGATGTTGATAAAATAAACGTTGGATTGCCACTTTCTACTACCTCTATGAAAGGATACGGAGATTTTAAGAGCGCTTAAACACGCCTTTAAGGGAATGCACGGATTTGAAAAGCGCTTTAGAACACTTTTTCGGGGAATACAGAGAAATAAAGAGATCTCTGGGACTTCTTTCAGGTAATATAGAGATTTGAAGAGCGCTCTGGAACACCTTTTGGGGGAATACAAAGATTTTAAGAGGGCTCTATACCACATTTTAATGAAACATAAAGATTTTAAGAGCGCTCTTGAACACATTTGAAAGAATACATAGATTTGAAAAGCACCCTAGATTACGTTTGAGAGAATACGAAGATATCAAGAGTGCGATATAACACCATTCATCGTCGATCATCAAGTGCCACTTTCACATCGAAGTTCGGCTGCAATAGATATCCAACGTCTTCTGTCACTTATCTTGATGGCGCTCTCTGATAGACTCTTTCCTGTCTCTTGTCTTGATGGCGCTCTCTGATAGACTCTTTCCTGTCTCTTGTCTTGATGGCGCTCTCTGGTAGACTCTTTCCTGTCCATCTCTTGATGTTATCTTCCCACTTATAGCGCTGTCTTCCTCTTGCACGTTTGCCTTCAACTCTGCCTTCCATTGTGGTCTTTAGTAAGGTGTTTTTTTTAACATGGTCAAAATATTTTAGATCTAATTTTGATGTCATTCACTAATTTTCTTTTCATAACTTGGTTTTCTATGACCTCTTTGTTTTCTTCTCTTTCCATGGGATGTGTTCTATTCTTCTACACATCCACATCTCAAGGGTCTCAATTCTTCCTTCTAATTGCTTGTTCATTGTCCATGCTCCTACACCATACACTAATGAAGAATATACATAGCATTTGATGATTCTCAATTTGAGTTAATTGTTGAGATGTTAGTAAATGTCTATCGTTGTTGAATGTTGCTTAGGCTTTCCAATTCTCTTCTTGATTTCTGTTTCACATCTGCCATCTTCTGTTATTGTATGACCAAGATATGAGAAACTCCTGACTTGTTCCAAGATTTTCCCATTTATGCTTATCTTTAATATAGGCTTATCGTCTGCTTTGCTAATTATCATAGTTTTCGTTTTCTCAATGTTAATGTCTAATCCATATTGATGACTTATGTTGTTTACTTGCTACGCAAGCTCTTGCAACTCCTGTCCACGGTCAGCTAACAAAACCATATCATCCGCATTGTCGTGAAACGAGTGTAACCCACTACTTTGTTAATCACTATGTCGAGATACAGATTTGCTTCAACCAATCAACGAGCAACGTTCACCAGTCTCTGAGACAGAATAAATTAACGGCCATCATGTTCACGCAAGATGGCGGATTAAAACTGAATAAAATTAGGCTGTATGAGACCAGGTACCAAACCGGAGGAACCCAATCAGCTTGCTCCGCCAGGAACCAACCGAAAGCTTTCCTTAAGTATTTACCTGCCTATATAATCGGGCGGATTTTATGCATAATCACACATCACCGAGACGACGCCAGAGATACCGACCAACTGAAGAGGAGAGAAGCTGTCACGATTTATTGCTTACATGAGGGCATCGACCTGCAGCCTACTTCACTAGTCGAGTCAAACTGGCCTTTTTAAATCTTGGAGGGTAAATATGTTTACGATAACCTTTAGGAAAATAGGCTTTCCGCAGGTCTATAATGTTGGTATTTGTTGTGTGTCATTTATACTACCTATCAGGTTACTGATTGTATCTTGGGTAAATTAAGTATAATGATTGTATTTCCTATTATGATTGAATAGACGAAGGCTAATAGGACTCATACTTCAACCTATTGTCTCCTATACTTCAATCTACTGTCTCATCTAACTCCAACTGTAATATAACCAAAACAGTCCTTGTTAGGACTCAATCTATTGTCTCCTATAACTCAATCTATTGTTTCACATGATTTCAGTCTATTGTCTCAGATAAGACCAACTGAAATATAACCAAAACAGTCCTTGTTAGGACTCAATCTATTGTCTCCTATAACTTCAGTCTATTGTCTCCTATAACTTGTCTATTATCTCAGATAAGACCAACTGCCATATAACCAAAATAGTCCTTGTTAGGACTCAACCTATTGTCTCCTATACTTCAATCTATTATCTCAGACCAACTGCAATATAACCAAAACAGTCCTTGTTAGGACTCAATCTATTGTCTCATCTAACTCCAATCTATTGTCTCCTATAACTCCAACCTGATATATAACCAAACAGTCCTCGTCGCATATACTCCTATCATAAGAACATAACGTTATTGTTAGGATATATGTTACCAGCTTGTATAGCACTCGTCAGAGAGGGCCTGGTATATTATATGGGGAAGGAAATGGTTGTATCACACCTAGGTGTACATATTATTGGATGCATTCATGTATTGAACTTATATTATGGGATGTATTCATGTATTGAATGTATTCATGTATTGAATTTATATTATTGAATGTATTCATGCATTGAATTTATATTATTGAATGATATCCATGTATTAGTTTATCAGAAAGAATGTTTTGCAAGTAGACACCTGTCTTGTCTCGCTATTGCTAAATCATACTGAGCCATGTTGTCATTCATCCTACATGCAAACACTGAGGCACACGCTCATTTCATCCACATTAGAAATAGGTGGGCTTGAGGACAGAAATTAGCCCCTATTTTTCCTTGTTACAGGTTTATACGTGTCATAAAAACTGAGATCGTGGTTCGTCAATCCAGCTGCCTGGAACTCCGCAGGAGCATAGAGGTTGTCAGGACTCTACATCTTTAGTCCCCCTCAGTCTTGGGTGGGCTAACGAAACGATCAACAGCTGGTGTTTTGTGTCAACCAAACCAAGAAGGACAGCACTTCTAAGAGATGAGTACATATTAGTACCATTTCTGTCGGCATTGTGAGCAAAATCTAAGTCAATGAAGAAAACGTGAATTATCATAGCAAGAGACAATAATAAGATCATAGTGGATAAATTATACGAAAATAACAGCATAGCTGATAAGTGTTATATCCTTAATTAACAGCACAGCTGATACATGTACTATAATTGAATAACAGCACAGCTGATATAATTTTTGTTCCTATAATTGGAAAACTTGTTGTAATATTTAGTTATATACAGTAGAACCTCCATAGTTGACCACCTCCCTACATTGTCCACCTCCCGAAGTTGACCACATTTTCATAGACCGGACACGCACCACATGTACTCAATGGAAGACGACCTCTATAAGTTGACCACCTCTGTAAGTTGTATCTTGACCACTTGGACTATGACACACAATAGTAATTTACCCTCTATTACTTGACCAGTTTTTAAAAAATCAGTGTCTTTGAATTTTGTCGGCACAGGCTTTCTGACCGCTTTTCGAATGATGCTTGCCGACAAAGAAAATTAACCTAACCTCTTTGATTTTTTTGCAAACATGCAGTATAAAAAGACCAACTTCTAAGCAAAATCTTCATTCTTGCTATGACTGCCCTGCCGGTTGATAGTAATTCAACTACTAAACTGTAAGTTCTCTCAGACTGTGTTTTATACGCTTTATCGTTGACAAAATTAACCTAACGTTTTTGATGGCCCAAAGGAAAGAACTCAAGGAGCTGACAATGAAGGAAAAGGTTGATCTTCTACATTTTCTGGAAAGCAGCAGCCAAAGAAAGATGGCAGAACATTTTGGGGTTAGCAAGACCACAGTTAGCAACATCCAAAAACGTAAACATGAGTACTTGGAGAGATGTGGTAAGGAAAGCGAAGATCTACAGCGGAAAAGGAGGAAAACTCCCCTAGATGAAGTCAATGAAGCCACATTAAACTGGTTCAAACAAATGACGGCAGTTAACGCCCGAATCTCCGGGCCGATGATTCAAGAAGTTGCTAAAAAATTCGCAAGGGAATTCAGTGTGGCAGAAGATTTCCAAGCATCAAGTGGTTGGCTCGAGAAATTTAAACTGCGACACGCGATCTCCCAGAAAGTGTTGTGTGGTGAATCCAATGAAGTTCCAGTAGAAGCTGTGCAAGAGTTCATCAAAAAGTTTCCTTACTTCACCAGAGGCTTCAAAGACGACGACATCTTTAATGCTGACGAGTGTGGACTCTTTTTCAAGGTGATGCCTGACAGGAGTCTCGCCATGAAGGGTGACAAATGTAAGAGCGGAAAACTTTCCAAAGAACGTTTCACAGTTATGCTTTGCGCTAGCTCAACCGGAGAGAAACTAAAGCCCTTGGTGATTGGTGGCAAAGCCACGTGCATTCAAGAACCTGAAGCCCGAAGACCTCCCCGTCACTTGGAGATCAAACAAATCCGCATGGATGACTGGCGCCCTATTTGAGGAGTGGGTAAGGGGCATCGACCGAGAAATGAAGAAGAAGAAAAGGTCTATTCTACTGACAGTAGACAACTGTCCTGGCCACCCACAAGTGGAACATCTCACAAACGTGACACTAAAATTTCTGCCTCCAAACACGACCTCAAAAACCCAACCTCTTGACCAAGGCATCATCAAAACATTTAAAATGCACTACCAGGCCCAGCTCCTGCAGTGGGTCATTACTAAAACACAGATCTGTGGTCCGCCTGTGGAAGCAACTTCATCCGCCGCATCAGTTAACGCTCTGGATGCTGTCCTCTGGTTCAGTTCTGCTTGGAATAAAGTTCAGCCGGAAACGATACAGAAGTGTTTCAAGAAATGTGGATTTGTCACAACCCAAGAGCATGACGTTTTAGCCCCATCGGACAGTCCATCGCCAATGGCGGAATTCGAAGGAGTAGATTTTGAAGGTTTTGTTCCAATGGATGATGAGGTGGCAACCTGTAATGAACCTGACCCAGAAGGAATTTTCCAAGCGATATTGACCGAAGTACAGACAAGCATAACAGTGCATGAAGCAGCTGGTGAAGTTGAAGAAGCAACTGACGATGACACAGAAATTGCAGAGACTCCAAAAGAAGAGGCTGTCAGGCATCTGATAATGCAGTTGAAGTCATTTGCTGTGGAAAAATGCCCAGGTATGTTGAGTGGTGTAGCCAGCGTTGAGAGTGTTTTCTCCACTTATGTTTGTAATAAGAATAAGACACAGACCAAGATTGACTCCTTTTTTCAGAAAGAATGATTAAACCATGATAAAACAGATGTTGATGATTTGATTTGATGTTGTGATTAAGTATGATTTCGTATGATACTGTATTCTCCAATATAAGCTGTTCAAGGAAGTAAAGTATCAGAACAATAGGCCTCGTTCCGTATGTTGACCACTGTAGTGGGTTTGATGGTATTGTATGATGGTGATGGACTAAGTGTGATGCATGAGGTCAGCTGTGAAGGCTCCTGAGATAAAATGTAGCTGTGAATTGTCAGAAGGCCCTTCTTGCTACCACTACGACCTCACACCTATCTTTTTTTACTAATGAATGTGGCTACGTTAAATGTCTAGGGTAATGATATGTATTGTGTTGTGTTAGTTTACAGACACACACACAGATATTTACTAAGTCTAATAATATTAATAAATGTTATAATACACTGAACTAACTCAAGTGTGTAAAATTTGGATAGTAATTTTCTTACATTTATTTGTTCTGGACCAAGGTTTTATTTTGGCCAGAACATATGAAAGGTTTAGTAATTATGAAAGAAATGCATGAATATTACATAATAAATGCAATGTGTGTACATATATATATATGTTACTAGACTAGTTAATATTATTACTGTTTATCGTAGTAATCTATTTTGGGAGAACATTTAATGGATGTGCTGTTGGGGTGGTCTCATCATTCCCTTTCTATAGTGACTACACATTGTCCCGTTATTTGATAGAATTTTTATGGGTGTGTTAGCAGATAAGTTGAGTTGGTGAATTCTCAGCAGACCAGACGCTCACGTAACTTTGAAGGTGTAGCTCTGGTGCTGAGATCTGGTGGCCTCTCCGGGCTTGGGGGCTATGTCAGAAGGTTGGTGGCCCCACCTCTCCGTGCTTGGGGGCTATGTCAGAAGGTTGGTGGCCCCACCTCTCCGTGCTTGGGGGCTATAATAGGCTGCTCTGACAAAATGTTACTGCACGGGTCCCCTCTGGTAAAATTCAACAACTCATTTGACACCGCATTGGTGCCAACTGAAACTCACAGCTCTGCAATCAAAGTATTAGTTATGTGTCAGAATTCCATCCTCTAACCATTTCTGGACACAACACTACACAACAACAACACCATATAGACGGGTCAGATCTCTCTGACCATACAGCACATTTTACCAAGTTGGTTTCACATAGGTTAAGTTCTCCCAGACTACAGATTCTGAAATATGTTCATTAGTTTCCTGCCATAGAATAGGATAGGTGATATGTTTCACTGATCTCAACACTTGATCTGTCCTTCCTAATCCTTGCTGGAGTTTATGTATTTTATTTGTCTCTAGACCCTGAACTGGGGCGGGGGGTCTAGAGCGAACCCTTACTTGTTGTAAGGAACAGATTATGCTATTGCAGTATCAAATCACTCGAACCTTAAACAAATATTAAAATGTACAAAGAATTAATTTCAGTCTTACCAGAAATATGAATATAGTACACAGTTAAATAAATGCTAGCAAAACTCAGCTGAGCTGCTGGCCTTATGATGGCGTCCCTCTAAATACTTCAATAACTTCTGGGAATTACACCTCTTATTAATTCACTGTGTCTACAAGGACAACTTATACTGAATGGCACAAAATGCGCGTCTGAGCGCCGATAATATCTTCATCTAGGGCCAATCACTGCCTTTTCTTTTTTTCAAATTCAAATATCCTACCAATATGTCATTTCAGTCATACCTCAGTCAAGTATGCCTTATGGTCTGTTGGTCCGTCCGTCTCTACTTGCGTTTCACACAAAAACACACTTGTTTTTTGAACCAACCCTGCTTTCCCCTACACAATTTTGCCTTTAAAGTTATTTTTAGCCACAATTCACCATCCCACCCCGTCTCTTTCACTCTACTAGATTTTAACATCTGCGTCTTCAAGGCCACAATTATTTGAAAATTAGTGACATGTTTTATTTCAATGTAGTCGATCGTTGATATGAACAACACAGTCTTTTGTCAATATCTTTTTTATTATCTGTCCGTCTGTATAAATGAAAGCATATTATTTCACTGCTCAAGATGGGCCATCCGGCCAGCTAGGTTTTATATTCCTAATATTATTATTAAGAAAAGTTACTTTTCAAATATTTTCTAGAATCTTCTGAAATGCGTTCATCACTGCATTCAAATAAACGGACTAAGTTATCGTAAAAGGGTCCAAGAAATGACTGTGGCGTACAATATCCAAGGTCCCTTTTTGTCGATTTCTTTACTTTATGTCAACTTGGGGAACGTGACTTTTTCCTCCTTTCCCCACCAATTTGCGTCCTTTTAGCCTCGCTAGTTTCAAGCACGCGTTCAGTCAGATTTTTCCTTTTGATCTCCGTTCCGTTTTGCCTTCAAGTCTAACAATTTAATTTCCATGGCGGGTGATGACCCGCGGCGTGGGCGATCATGTATTCTAGCAGCTTACGCATTCGTTTTTATCCTTACGTTTTATCATTGGAGATATTTTAACGTTGTATCACGGTTAATTTTGTGACAACCACCTCCGTATGTTGACCGGTTTGCTACAGTCCCTTGGGTGGTCAACTTATAGAGGTTCTAATATATATATATATATTTGTAAATCATATGTAAACTTAAAAATTCATTACATTCCATTTTTCAACATTCACCCTTCAGCACAAGAGTAGATAGTGTATATACTAAATAAATAAGTAGGAAATTGTATTTGAACGACTTGTCAATTTTATCAGTGTTAAGTAAAATCTGTTTCCTTGGTTTTTTAATATCACAGTTAGTTACACAGCGGAGGTGGCACTTTATGTCGGTCTCCTCTCTACTATTGTTTCGAGATCAGATCATTCACAGCCGTAACTAATTTGTGATACCAGTAGTTCTCTCAGACACTGGGACTTCACCATTTTCTGCAGAAATTCTATTTCTGTAATTGTCAGTATTATACTGATCTTACAGCCAAAATAAAATTTCTCGCCACACGCATATCTAAGGTTGTTTATTGATCTTCCACCGATGTTAAGTCCTGGCAGTTAATGTACCTGTTTGAAAATGTTCTCTGTGTAGATATTAAAAGCCAGGGGGACAATACGCAACCTTGTCTCACACTCTTTTTGTCTATATATACTGAGTAACTCCTGCCAGATCTTACTGTCGCAATTAGTTCCCAATAAAGGTTACTGAGTATTCTTATGTCTTTCCCATCAGTACCCGTGTCTTTGAGGCATTCAATTATTTTGCCATGATGGACTCTGTCAAAAGCCTTCTTATAGTCAATAAAGTACTCGTAAATACATTTTTCAACTTCTTTATTTTTGTCTGCTAATATTCTTATACAAAATAACACCATTTCAGAAATACAAAGATGTAATGGTCAGTCTTCAGAGAAAATAACGTGTTGATGAAATGTCAATAAACATCCAAGGACAACCTTCTCTTACTCAATAAACCCCTCACCCTTATCTCTATATCTGCCTGCAGGTATGCAAGTATTAGGCGCTAACTAACAAACGTTCAGACGTAAACTGTTTACAAAACAATTCCAGGCAGGCAGTTTACAAACTTATATCGCATCAAAGTGCTTCGAGGAAGCTCATAAACCACAGATATCTGAGAATAATCACGTACAACAGACACCTGAGAATAATCACGTAATCTCATCTTGTTCGTGGCGTTGTGAGTACCGGCGAGCATGCGACAACTATTGTTTACACGGGTTGTACATGCTACCTCTTATCTTAAGAAAACAAAATTTCGCTTAAAAAAATTTTTTTTTTAATAAGTAGGGTTTGCCTGAAACCGCGCTAAAATTGTTGAAACTCAGCATGTAACCCGCCAAAATTTGATGGGAAAAAATTATGTTTTGCTCTTTCTACCGAATGTCCTGAAGGGGGCACTAATTCTTCTGTGGTCATTACATTCTTTTCAATTTCATTTCAACATTTTTAGATCGTTGAAGTCAAACTTAAAATAAATAAACATACAACACACAAAGATGTTATCAGGCACTCAGTGAGAAATAAAGAAGTAGAAGACTGGACAACAGAAAAACAACAGAAGTGATAGGCTTATTATGCCTTATTGAGATTGGTCAATGCACTATGGGAAAAAAAATTTGAAAGGCCTACGTGCTCTTTTAGTGGATGGTCAATGTAAATTTCACTGTGCAATACGCGTCATTTAGTAATATCCCGAAAATGAACTAATGAAATCATTGAAAAGTGTCCGCGTTCTTTTAATGGATGTTCAATTTTGCTTTTACATGTGCACTGAGCCTCTTTTCCACATTCTGTTGTAACCTATTGCCTACACTCTATTACAGATCTTACTGCCTACATTTTGTTGTAACCTACTGCCCACGTTCCGTTGTAACCATACTGTCTACATATTGATGTAAACCTTACTGCCTACACTCTACTGCAAACCTTGCTGCATGTAGTCTGTTGTAAACCTTACTGTACGTATTAAGTATTAAACCTTACTGTCTTCATTCTATTGTAAACCTTATCGCCTTGTCGTACCGATAGGTTTGTGAGTTATTTTTGTCCCGTCTGAGTAGAGTGGATGTCACAGATGGAAATAGTGCCGCAGTAATCATCCACTTTTGCCCCTCCCCATCTAGTTTATAATTTTTGCTACATGAACGAAGGATTCACCAGTGCAATTAACACGTAAGCCATCTGGCAATTAAGCCCTATGTGAAACAGAGAGCGAAGCGCGGAGCATGGCGTAATAGATTCTTTGATCAGGGGAACACACGAGATATTCAGTCTGAGATGGACCTTGGATTGTAAAACTTTCAGGGAATTAATTACGTAGCTGATATTCGGCAGAGGCGGAAGAGGTGGTAAAATTACCTTTGATTCAAGAATCGAACTGCAAATTGGCTCTGGTCTGGCAGTGGGTGTGACTTTCGCATTAGAGAACGATTGAACGGAATTTTTCAATATATACCATGTCTCTCCGATAGCCATGATCAGTTGCCAGAAATCTATCTGAATTCACTAGCTCGTTATCTTAAGATTTCTCGTACAGAGTGAAAATTAATAGATTCCGTGGAGTGTTTCATTTTTCTGATTGCGGTAATTTATATACTAGATTTAAAGTGATTTAGTGTGTTTAAAGTTGTCATTATATTTCACTGAGTTTTCCTGTGCTAGTTAAATAACTTATAGCTAAATTTTCCAGACGTAAAGTAAATTTAATTACTCGCTATTTCCCAGTAAGAGATGTTTTAAATTGACTAGTACATACATTAAATAACTGTCTACTGACGGCATATATTATTTACTTCTATGCATTTTATGTAATTTTATAAATGACTAGTGTTCATATCACGCGTTAAAAGAACGATAGGATAAACTAGACGCGTGTGTTTTAAATCTAATTTATGAAGGAGTGGTGTAGAGGTCCTATTTTTAACACGTGTTTGATATGATATTGGATAAATGTTTGGTTCTTTTCCTAAATTTGGTTCAAAATGTACTAGTTTATATGTCATATGAACTTATGATCACACGAACGTATAATATTATAAGCATCCAAGAATATTAAATATTGATGAGTTTCTTGCTGTGACCTGTGCGGTACAATTTTCCTCATTTTCATGAGAGAAAGCAGAATAGAAACATTAAATTATAATATTAACTGGACCAGAACTATTACCAGATTTATTTATATCAATCTCATCAGCCAGCTGCTGCGAACTATAGTGTCAGCAACATTTGTGTAACTTAACCTAGCGTTTCAACCACCTGATGCTAAACAACCTAAGAAATGTATATGATCTATTTATCCTACATCGGCTATCACCACGCATGAACCCTACTCCAACCAACTGAAGGCATAGATAACTTATTGTATCCAGGACAAATTAAAACATCGACTCTAGCGACTCCTGTGAAATTTGCAGTCAGCAACTACGAAGAGTCTGGGGCTAGATTTGGCATGTGAATTGAATGAACAGAGAAAGAAACGTATGTCTTTTGTTAACATCATATATTTATATGGTTTCTTCTTTTTTTTATCTCATTAATCGTATTACTCACAGAATAGATTACATTAGGAACCTATTCTTTTCCCATACTGACTATTTCATAACTTATTGTTACCTTTTGATCTTTTGGATTAATTAACCTCTGTTGGGATCGTCCTTTCTTTTCCTTTACCAGAGGGGAGAACCTATTTGATTAATTTCCATTTTCTCTGTAAACCATGATCTCTTGATGCATATGATTTATGTTGTGATTTTCTATTTTGATAATAAACTTCATTAAACCTTTAGTTATCGTGTCGGTCAACCCCTATTCATTATATGTTATCCATAGTTTGTTTTCACGTTCGTGCGTATTTGTCACAGAATTGTGTGCATGTGAGTGCAGTGTAACTTGTATTTTCGTACAAGGAGAGAAAGTGCCACTGATTTAAATATCGTCGTCCAGATAGGCTGGATTAGATAAATTATTCTATCCAGAGACTGTCCTTTCTCTTACACGATCACCCTCGTGATAAAAACTATATCTTACCCCTTACTTTCACATTGTCATCACTATCACCTCTGCTCAGACAGGGCTATAAACATATACACCTATCTGATAATTCATCCACGACATTAATGTGGGCACGTCCGTATAATTTGAATCTAGTTCAGAAGACTCTACGACCCAATCGTCGCTCATCGAGGGACGGAACTCTAATCTGAGTCTAGATAAATGTCTAAGTCTTATATGTAATCTGAATTTTCATCTAGATAGAGTGTGTTTGTGAGTTTGTCTTGTGAGTTAGGGTATAAAAATAATTACCCCCTAGACAACGATCTTAGTATCTTGGTGTTTGACCACACACAAATAGGACTGTTTTTCTTTCCACAGCATCATAGACTTACGTGCAAATTGTTCTGAGTATAATCTTCGTCAGATATATGAGATATTTGGTAATTTTGTTTAAAGCCGCTACTACGTGTGATTGTTTAACAATCACTAGGTTTTTTTAAAGAAGCAGCAGAGTTTGAGCTAAGCTAAGGACCGATTTCTGACTTTATGTCTAGTTAATAACGCCCCTTGCTCTTAACTGACTTCTAGAGTGGGTGAGTTTTGGTGGATTTATAAAATAAGGGGAAAATTATTTTTTTTCCTCCTTCATTTTTGTAATACAATTATTTTATCCACCGATAGTAAAAGTAGTTTTTCCACTGTTAGACTGATCTACCATTTATTTGGCTTAGTCGTCTGTATTAGGATCTTAGGCCAGATAATAACAGCGATAGATTAGATAACGGATAACAGGACATGAGGTATCTCAGTGAAATAATTTTTTTTTTTTGGTTTGTTTTTCTCGTACGTTGGTTAAGGATAGAGTTTTTTCCTCTCCTTCTTTTCTTCTTTCTCTCTCGGGTTAACGGCATTTAGTTATTAGCCATGGCTGAGCGAGCTAAACGTAGAGCCATGCTGAGAGAAGAAGCAAAGGAAACAGGATTGCAAGGAGAAAAAGTGACCGCGTTCGTCAATGAAGAACTTGACAGGTATGACGCGGAGAAGAAGGAAGCACAAGATAGAGCGGAGAGGAAAGAATCGGAAAAGCGTCAATCTCAAATGGAACAGAGGAAAAGTGAGGCAGAGATGGAAGCTCGCAGGGCAAAACATGAGGAAAGAGAGAAGGAGAGACAGCAAGAATTGGCGCTTAAGGGCTTAGAAGTCCAACGTCGCGGTGCTATGTCTTCCTCCAGCAATGGAGAGTCTCCACCTCAGACACAGTTAACTGATCAATCCAGTAACCATCTCCTAAACTCGTAGCTATGTCTTTCGCCCTGGAATGATTCCGTAGCCCTAAAGAGAAAATTGACTTGTTTCTCGAAAAATTTGAGAGGATGGCGACATTATATGGGTTAGAGAGTTCCCGATGGTGTCTAAAACGGTCACAGGCTCTGAAAGGTAGTGCTTATGACGTCTACGTAAAACTGGGAAGCAGCCATCAAGACAATTATGACATGCTAAAGAAAGCTTTACTGGAGCGGTTCGAGATGAACGCTCGCAAATTTTTGCACCTGTTCAGAAACAGGAGAAAAGAAGGCACGGAGACATTTCCTCAATTCTCTTCACGCCTGACGGGATATTTGACAAAGAGCATGGAACTTTCCGAGCTCCCTCTCACTTTTGAAGGACTCCAGGAATTTATTCTTACAGAACAAATAAAATCCACGTTGTCAAACGAAACCCGTAGATTTGTGGCCGAACAGGCGCAGTAAAGTTGGAGGACATTCTTAGTAAGTCTGAACGTTACGTGAATGCTTTGGCCAAGTGTCGTAAATTTATTTAGAGAGAAAGAGTCTTAGAAATAGTGGTCCGGTTTAGAGTGTAGAATGATGGTGAACCGCTCAGTGATAGAAATAAAGAGAGTAAATAGTTGCTTCACAGAGTGCTGGAGGAGAGTAAAGACAGACTTATTTACGACAAATCGTTTCTCTCAATCTACTCTTCAGGCTCTCCTGGTCAAACAATTATTTGCCAGTTTCCAGACACACACCTGCTCTCACACCGATTTGGTGCTTCAAACACACAGACGACGTGGATACAACTATCTTAAACAAATAGGGGAAATTTTGGGCTTTGGGTATTCCAACACAGTAACCATTAATTTTATGTTGTTTATTAAAGTTAAAAAAAAAATCACTACAATAATCATGTGTTTACAGCAAAAATTTATCATAAGTACAGAAAAAATGCAAATAACAAGGTAGGGAGGGGGTGAAGAAGATTGGTATCGACTAAGCCCGTCCCGCTTATTAGACAAAGATAAACCCAGTCCAAAGATAGATAGTTATCAGGAACATAGGTACGTTAACCTAACAGTGAAGTTAATTACTCTGAAAGAGGTGTTTCAAAATTAGGTATGGGTGGTAGAAAGAATCCTGTTCTTCCCAATTGTTCTTCCCTTTACTAAGCAAATGAAAAGGAGGGGGTTTTAAACAGAGTTAACAAATTATCAACTATCCCACTTAAAGGAACAATGCAGGGTATACAGAAAATTATATTACCAGGTAAGCAAGTTAACAAAATGGTTACAAAAAAAGATTAAATTTCCTGTCATTCATACACGCGCGTGAGGATCCACACTCATATATTCACACACTTACCGATTACAGCATCAGACAATCCAATAGAATTATATAAACCGCAATTACACTCTTGATACATGAAAAGGTCTGGTATTTCCGTGTCCCGCCCCAGATGTTGCGAGGTTTGCTGATAGCAACTATTCTCACTTATCGCCGGACTTGAAGCCTAAGAATTATTGTGTTTTTTATATAAAAAGGAGTCTATGGGATGGCACTGACACAGTTCGACACAGGGGTGAAAGGAAGTGGTCTCTTTAATCTTCCGCTATGGTAAAATTCCTTCAATGCGTGATGATAGTAACTGACCGGTAAGTTTATTAATCCAGTGAGGAAAAACTTAAGCCGTCACAGTTCAGGAAAATATGTACTCTCTCACAGTAGGGCAGTAAATAAAGTATCGCTACTGGCACTGTTCAACTTCCAGTTTATCTTACAGATTTGTAATTTTAATATGATGATTGTTCTTTAAATAGTCTTGGGTAGCCTTTCTTTCATGTAATTATGATAGCTAGGTGTTGAGGATTGTTTCATGTTTACAGGCATTTGGATTTGTCGACGATCCGAATGACTGTATCATGGAACACCTCAAACGAATAGAGATATATCTCATCGACCGATGTCGATGATTGTTGCATGTGTGCAGGCATTTGAGTTTGGCCAACTCGAATTGCTGCACCATGGAACATCGCAATTGAATAGAGTAACGACGTGGTACGCATATCTCTATGCATGACGCGTATGTCTCGGTAACGTCATTCGACTTGTGGGTTTTGACCCCTACGGCAGTGTGTTTCAGAAGTGTGGCCATTGCCACTTATATTGTGTGGTATAACCGCTTAAAAGTGTGTGGCGTCGTCTACTTATTAGTTGTGTTGGCTGGGAAGCCACTTGAACAGTGTATTTCGTGGATCAAACGTAAGGCGTATAGTTCCTAACGCAGTTTGTATAATTATGGCAGATTAGCCTGGCGTGGTATGCCAAAGGAACATTATGGTACTAGCAATAGTGTAAGACTAGTATAGATGGATATTATATAGCTAGCAGTAGACATAAGTCTAGCTTAAGAAGTGTATTGCGAAACTAGCAGGATAATTAAGTCTAGTGCAAAAGACTATTTAATAAACTAGCGACGGGAGTAAGTCTAGTTAGCCTCTGAATTTATGCCAAAGGACATTGGCCGTTTAAAAAGGAACTGACCTCTAACCAGAACTCTTCTTCTTCTTCCATCCTTAGCCACCAACCGGCAAAGCAGTATGTGGCCAGTACGCCTAGTGGCGTCTTAGGGCAACAACAAATTGATCAATCTATCGCTGTTTCCACCACGCCTAGTGGCGTCTTTGTGGAACAAAAACAGACCAAACAATCTATCGCTGTTTCCGTAATCAGATTGGTTGGCAAGCAGGTGATCAGCCCACTGTGCGAAGTTTTTACGGGATGGGGTAAACAGCCCCATGCCCAAACCCTCCTTAGTCGCTTTTTACGACATGCATGGTAGGGTGCAGTGTTACTATTCTTTGCTCCCCTTTCGGGCCCCGGCAACACACGGGTGAACCAGAACTCTAGATAGAGATTAATGAACATGTGTTAATGAAATAACAAGAACTCTTGCAGAACGTACATGAATGTGATGTGACTTTTGTTCCCATGTAGTTGGTGTCTGCTCATGGAATGAAATCATTAATTAAATATTTTGAGTCGTCAAAATCACGGTCTTATCAACTGACGTATTCTGAGTTGAGTTAAATGCTGTTTACATTCAACTAATCATGACCAGTGATAATTAATGCCAGAACACGCTGCATCTCACACTGCTAATATAATTAATAAGACAAGAGACTAATTCAGGTCAGTCAATGGTCGAATATTTAATATAAAACATGTTCAGCTAAGAATGCATCACTGTAGTGGATTTTGATGGTATTGTATGGTAGAGATGTTACCTAGTGTAATGAATGAGGTCAGCTGTGAAGGCTCCTGAGATAAATGTTGATGCGAATTACAGAAGGCCCTTCTTACTACCACTTACGACCTCAAACATATCTTTTTTACTAATGAATGTAGCTACGTTAAAAGTCTAGAGTACTGAAATGTAATGGTAGATTACCCACACACACACAGATATTTAATAAGTCTAATAATAATAATAACATTTATAACACACTGAACTAACTCAGGCTGTTTTAGTTTTAAATATTAAATCTTTTGTTAAATTTATTTGTTCTGAACCAAATGTTTGTTGGTCAGAACATATGAAATATTATGGAGTTATAAATGGAATGCATAATTATATGACATAATAACATGGAATGTGATTACAAAGGTATGTTAAAAGTCTGGTTAATATGAATTATTTTAGATTGTCCCAGGAGAACTATTACTGAATGTACTGTTGGGGTGGTATCATCACTCCCAGTCTATGACTACCAAACATTGTCCATTGACTTATGGGATGAATACATGGTTTATTTTCCCACAATGGTATGTCTTTATTAGATGGTGAATTAGTTGGTGGATTAGTTGATAAATTAGTTGGTGAATTTCCAGCAGGCCAGATCCTCACGTAACTCGACTGCGTCGATCTTGTATAGGAGTCTGGTGGCCCTTCCTCTCCCTGCTGGAGTACAATCTTCGGCTGCTCTGACACAATGTTAGACTGCACTGGTCCACGCTTGTGTATTTCACAACAGCATTTGGCACCTCTTCGGTGCCAAACAGAAACTCACAATTCTGAAATAAAAGTTTTGTGGTATGTGTCAGAACTCTACCTACTGAGCCACTTCTGCACACAACACTACACAACAACACCACACAGACTGGGTCAGATCTCTCTGACCACACAGCACATCTTACCCAGTTGTTTTTATACAGTACTAGTTCCCCAAGACTACATTGCATCTGAGATATGTTCAATAGCCTCCTTCTATTCAATAAGATAGGTGATATGTTCCACTGATCTCAACAATAGATCCGCCGTCCATAGTTTTAGTAGGCGTCCATATATTTGGTTTGTCTCTAGACCCTGAACTTGGGCTGGGGATCTAGAGCGAGCACTTACTTGTCGTAATCAGTTTATATGATATGGAAGTATCAATCACTCGAAATATTAAAATGTACAAAAGAAATCTTTCATTCTTACCAGAATTCAGAATTGAGAACACAGTTAAATGCTAGCAAAGCTCAGCTGAGCTGCTGTCTATATGATGGCGTCCCACTAAAATTATGTATTATCTTCTGGAAACAACACCACAGGTACTAAACCACTGTGTCTCTCTGGACAGTCTTGTAACGAATGGCAAAAATGCGCATCTCTGTCCTGCCAATATGATTTCATTCATCCAATCACCGACTCCCCCCATAACTTTCAAATCTACAACCAAAAATCAAATTTCAGTCAGCTCTCAGTCAAGTTTGTACTACTGTCTGTTGGTCCGTCTGTCTCTACTTGTTTTTTTCAACAAAAAAACCGCTTGGTTCTTGGACCAACGCCATGCAATACCCTACACCCTTCTGCCTCCGAAGTTATTTTTAGCCACAATTCTCCACCATTTCCCCTCTCTTTAATTCCAGCTCGATTTTGCACTAGCTGGTCTCAAGGTCAAAATTTTTGAAACTTTAGTGACATTGTTTAACAGTGCAGTCGCTCGTCTGAAATGAACAACATAGTCTTTTGTCAATATCTTCCTTATTATCTATCCGTCTGTATAATTTAAAGTATATTATTTCGCTGCTCAAGACGGGCCATCAAACTAGCTAGGTTTTATATTCATAACATTATTATTAAGAAAAAGTTACTTTTTTCAAGGTTATATGTTCGAGAACCTTCTCCCCGGCGTTTGCCGCTGAATTCAAATTACAATCAAGTATCGTAAAAGTCCAAGAAATGACTGTTTCTGACAAGAGCTAAAGTCGTTTTTTGTCCACTTCCTTACCTTGTGTCAACTAGTGACGTGAATTTTTTTCTTTTACTACCAATTGCGTCTTTTAGCCTTGAGATATTCAAACACGTGTTCAGTCATATCTTTCCTTTTGTGTGTTCTCCGTGTGACGTACGTCTAGTTTGACAAGTGAATTCTCCCTGATATGATGGATGATTTAAAGGGACTTTTAGCTTTTCATAACATTAGAACCCCTGAACATTTGTTGTAACTTTTCGTTTGCCAGAACTCATTCCACCGGGACTCATTTAGTAGGCGGCACGAGATCAAAGAGACAGACTGAGTGATTTCAGGGGAGACTATCGGCGTTATCAAAGACAGTAGTGGTCCCTGCTACGAGACGCAGTTGCTTGCCGCTATTTTCGCGTCTCGGTGTCAATCGTAGAACCGAGCGAACGGGGAAAGCGAAACGGGCAGCAGCGAGCGGATACGAAGACCAGGGGGCGGTTCCTTCTCTTGATTTGGCGGTCAGATCCCCAAAAGTTCGTGAGATCAAATAAGCTGTCAAGTTTATCATGTCCCACTCAACTTACATTCCATTTTAGCTTAATAGACCATGAAGACTAGACACGTTATCACTCGCTGGCCAGACCTTTACAGAAGCACTAGCTTTATTGAAATCTTGTTATAGATTTTCCCCTGGATTTTATATATATTTGCAGTGATTTCTATGCTGTGCAAAGCGGTAATATATATTGTGTAAAGTGATCTGTGGTCTAGTTCAGTCATTCTATTTCAATGGAGTTTGTGTTAATTTAAATCTATTAAATTAAACCATCTCAATAGTTCCAGTTGTAAATATAATGATCTATCTATTATATTATTTCAAAAGATAATAGATGCTTAAATTAACTTTTAAAGTCGCGAAGGAATTTATAATTAATAAATTCAGTTAAGTCCTAGTTTTATAGATGTGTGTTTTTAACCACTAGAATTCGCGCAGTGTTTATTAAATACATAATTAAATACTCGAGTGTATTATAGGCTTAACGGGAAATTTATCGCGCTTGATTTTTCGGTATGTTACATGTCTTTTGTTTTCTTTCACACAGAGTGATCGTACCTGCGGTCCCAGCTAAATAAAGAAAGAAATAAAGAAATCATCCTATAAACTTCCAGTCATATTGAAGAAACATTTCTTTTAAATATAATCTTGTGGCGGTCCTTTTGCGACCTAGCTGTCAGAATTAAATGAAATAAAGCCCACCCAAGAACATTTTAAAGAATAATCATCAAATTACCCTTACAAACCTGTAAGATAAACTGGAAGGTAATCATCGCCAGTAGCGATATCATATTTACTGTTTACTGTGAGAGAGTACATATTTTCCTGACTGTGAATGAGCCTAGTTTTTCCTCAATTGGATTTAATAAAACTATCATCACGCATTGAAGGAATTTTACCATAGCGGAGGATTAAAAGAGACCACTTCATTTTCACCCCTGTGCCGAACTGTGTTAGTGCCATCCCATAGACTCCTTTTATATATATAATCAAAACACGAGAACTCTTAGTCTTCAAGTCTTGCGATAAGTGAGAATATTTGTTACCAACAAAACCTCGCAAACATCTGGGACGGGACATCGAAGGACTAGACAGTTCATATGTCAAAGAATACTTGCTGTTTTTATATACTTTTTATGGATCGTCTTAGGCTGCATTCGGTAAGTATGTGAGTATATGAGTGTGGATCCTCATGCGTGTGTATGAATGACAGGAAATTTAATCGTTTTCTTTTGTAAACCTGTTGTTAACTTTCTTGCCTAGTAATATAATTTTTCTGTATTCCCTGCATTGTTCCTTTAAGGGGGAGTTGATAATTGGTTAACTCTGTTTAAAAACCCCCTCCTTTCCATTTGCTTAGTAAAGGGAAGAACAATTGGGAAGAACAGTTTTTTTCTATCACCTATACCTAACGTTGTAACCCCTTTTTTCAGAGTAATTAACTTCACTGTTAGGTTAACGTACCCGTGTTCCTGATATTATCTATCTCTGGACTGGGTTTATCTTTGTCTAATAAGCGGGAAGGGCTTAGTCGATACCAGTCTTCTTCACCCCTCCCAAATTTGTTATTTGCATTTGTGTACTTATGATAATTTATGTAATACCTGATATTTGTTAGTGATTGATGTTTAAAGTGAATAAAATCACATAAACTCATTTAGTACGGTGTTGGACATACCCACAGCCCAACATTTCCCCTATTCGTTTAATATAGTTTGTATCTACATCGTCTGTGTGTGTGAAAAACACCAAATCGGTGTGCGCGCAGATGCGAGTCTGGAAAACTGGCAAATAATTGTTTGACCAGGAGAGCGGAAGAGAAGATTGAGAGAAGCGATTTGTCGTAAATAAGTCTGTCTTTACTCTCCTCCAGCACGCTGTGAAGCAACTATTTAATATCTACATTTTCTATCACTGAGCTTTCCATCATCATTTTCCACTCTAAACCGGACCACTATTTCTACGACTCTTTTCTCTCAAAATAAATTTACGACAATATTTGGGCTATCTCGCCGGGATTATTTTGAGATACATTTGATGCACACATATTTGTGGGCTGGTTCTGGGATCTTGAGCTACATTTGAGGCAATCGCATAGCCGGGTTAAAGATATTTTGAGTCTGATTTAGTCTGGGTCTAACTAGGTAGAGTGTGAATGATTTGTCTTGTGAATTAGGGAAATAAATAAATAATTACACCCCTAGACAAACGTTCTTTAAGTATTTGGGTTGTCCACACAGCATATTTACAGGTTGTTTTCTCTCCACAGCAGTAGAAAGTACAGATAAACAAAAATATTTGCTATTTTAATTATCCTCTGGCGGAGATAATTCAATTTCTTTCTTTATAAGAGTTGCTGGGATTGCGTGATTGTTTTACAGTCACTAAGGTTTTTCAAGTTAAAAAGAGTTGAGCTTAGCTAAAGACGGATTGTTCTGATTTTTAAAAATTAAGTTAACAACGTCTCATCTCAATAATTGACTTTAGGGACGGAGTTTGTTGTCAGAGATTTAAAATTTAGGGAACATTTTTTTTCCCCTTTTAATTTGTTTTAATTTAAATTTTTCTCTACTGTTAGTAAAAGTAGATTCTTTTCCAGTGTAACTTACCATTTAGTGGCATAGTCGCTTGCGTTTAGAGCCTTAATTGCCAGATAATAGCAGCGATAAGTTTGCACAGTACAGGTAGGAGGTAACTTAAGTAAATTTTTTTTTACTTTGGGTTTTTTTCGTAGCGGCTTTGAGTTTTCCCCTTCTTGTTCCATCTTACTATTCTCTAGTTTTAGAAGCATCCAGTTCTTAGACAATGGCGGAGAGAATTAGGATAAGATCCCTTTTGAGGCAAGAGGCCAAGAACTCAGGACTAGACACAGAAGCTGCGAATCTGTTTATCAATCAGGAACTTCAAAGGTATGACGCGGAGGAAGAGAGGGCAGAAGCTAGGAAGAAAGAAGTGGACGATCGTCAATTGGAGCAGAAGAAAATTGAGGCAGAGATGGACGCCCGCAGGGAAAGAGAGAAGGAGAGACAACGCGAAGAGAGAGACAAGGAAAGACAGCATGAATTAGCGCTCAAGGCTTTAGAGAGTCGGAGTGCCTCTACTTCAAATAATGGAGAGCCGTCTTCGCCCCAGTCTCAAACAATGGATCTCTCCAGCACTCAGTCTGCCCAATTAACTGCTATGTCGTTTTCTTTAGAATCTTTTCCTAGTCCTAACGAAAAAATTGACAGCTACCTAGAAAAATTCGAGAGACTCGCGAATCTGTATGGGTTAGAGAGTACCCGCTGGGCGCTCAAACTTTCAACGTCACTGAAAGGCAATGCTTATGACGTGTACACAAAGCTGGGACCGAATCAACATGATTATGACCTGTTGAAGAAGGCCTTACTACAGCAGTTTGAGATGACTGCCCGAAAGTTTCTGCAGTTGTTCAGAAACAGCCGAAAAGAGAGCACGGAAACATTTCCCCAGTTCTTTCACGTCTCACGGGTTATCTGACAAAGTGCATTGAATTATCTGAGCTACCTCTTTCATATGAGGGACTCCTCGAACTTGTTCTTGTGGAGCAGATAAAATCCACTTTGTCGAATGAAACTCGTAGATTTTTGGCTGAACAGGGGGCAGTCAGGCTTGAAGACATACTCAATAAAGCCGAACGCTATAGCAATGCAATGGCCGAACTTCCCAGCACTAAACGTAAACCCACCGATGAGCCATCTCGAAAACAGAATCTAGAGCAGGCATCCTATTCTTCCACTTCCTCTCAACATTATAACCAACGAGATAACAATACCCAGAAACCTCCCCAGGAAAAATTGAAATTCTACAAAACCCCCTTTCCCCCCCCCCCCCCCCAACAACAATTCTGATCAACCCAACAAGCCTACGTGGCAGCGCGGCCACCAAGGTCAAGAAAAAGGGAAGACCCCTACACCAGGAACGTCTGATCAGGGCAAACAAACCGGTGCAAACCGCATTGGATGTTTGCATACAGCCTCGAAAGGTAGAGTCAATGTCAGTGATTCTCAACCTGAGGGGGACCGACCCTCAACTCGAGGAACTGTAATTTTGAACGGTACCTCTACTACTTGTCTTTTTTACACTGGATTAAGTTTTGATTGTATTGTCGCTAGGCACCTAGTCAAACCCGGTCAGGAGACAGAGGAAACCGTCAAACTTAGTGGAGTTTTCAGGCGTGATGCACCCAGGACGCTTCCTATCGCACTGGTAGAAATACACTCTGACTTTGTCAGACGAGTTATTAAAGCGGCCATAATGGATGATCCGATCTACCCAGTTATCCTGGGATGTAGATATGTGTTCATTGGGAGACCTAAGGAGCCGATTGAGGCAGCGGTAACCACAAGAGGGCACGCCAAGAAGGAGAGGGAGCCTGCGCCAAACTTGTTGCCGAATGAACTGAAGGAGGCGCAACAAAAGGACCCAACTCTGGCGCCCTACTTTAAAAAACTGCCCATGGCTAAGGACCCCAGACACAACGGAGACATCTTTTCTAAGGATGGTGTATTGTATCGTAGAACGGGCAACCCGGACACGGGGAATAACCAGCTCCTAGTACCGACGCAGTACAGAAACCAGATCTTAGAAATGGGGCACTCTCTTCCCTTTAGCGGACATATGGGACAAAACGCCACTATTCAGCGAATAAAAAAACCACTATTGGTGGCCAGGAATGAACTCTGACATTGTCAGGTATGTGAAATCCTGCGCCCAGTGCCAACGGGTAGCACCCAAGCACTTGACACCCCCAGTACCTATGGGGCAAATGCCAATAGTAGGGACTCCATTTGAACGGGTTGCTCTCGACATTATTGGTCCTCTGGAAAAGACCAAAAGAAGGAACAGGTTCATCCTGACCTTAGTTGACACTTGCACTATGTGGGCCGAAGCCGTACCGCTACCATGCACTAATTCCAAGCATGTCGCAGAAGCTTTTGTGCAATTTTTTACACGGTTGGGATTCCCTCAACAAGTTTTGACGGACAATGGATCCCAATTCCGTAGCCTGTTAATGGAGGAGATCTTTAAGATCTTGAGGGCCAAACATATCCACACAAGTCCCTACCATCCGGCCGGAAATGGGCTCGTGGAACGTTTTAACGGTACCCTCACCATGATGTTACGTAAGCTGGGTCAGGAGAAACCGGAAGACTGGGACCAATATATATCGGCTGCATTATTCGCCTACCGAGAGGTACCCCAAGCGTCTACGGGTTTTGCGCCAGCTACACTTTTATTTGGCAGACCTATTAAGGGGCCACTAGAAGCCTTACTTCGGTCCCTGACAGACCAGAAGGCTGACAAGACAGTCGTCTCTGCAAGCAAGTATGTATCTGAGCTTAAGGAAAGGCTAAAGCTAGGATGGAATCTAGCTACTACCAACCTTAAGAAAGCCCGCGCTAAAATTACTAAAAGATAAAACAAAGCTGCAAAAGAGAGAGAACTACAACCAGGGGAGAAAGTCCTATTGCTACTTCCAACCGGAAGCAATAAACTTCGCATCGGATGGCAAGGACCGTTTACCGTCCTTAAAAAGATCTCACGTACCAACTACAAGATCTCCATCAAAGGAAAGGAGAAGGTCTTCCACATAAATCTGCTAAAGAAATATTTGGAAAGACCAGTGCCATCCTCCGAGCATCTCCTGGCTGTCGCCATAGCAACGGAAGACGAGGAAGATGATGATGGTTGCATGGAGTATCCATTGCAACCCACAGAATCCTTTAAAGATGTCAAGTTCGGCGACAATCTCTCACCAGAACAACAAACAGAAACCAGGGCTCTACTAAAACAGTAAAACAGTACAGTGCAGTCTTAACGGATGTACCTGGTCGAACAAATCTCATTGAATTTGATATGAAATTAACAAACGAGACCCCTGTTCAAACCAGAGTTTACCCCATCCCGTACGCTAAAGCTGATGCACTTCGCGGAGAAATAGACAAGCTGCGTCAGGCAGGAATTATCAGTGAGTCTACATCTCCTTACAGCTCGAGTGTAGTGCTGTTGCAGAAGCCCAATAAGGAAGTTCGGCTGTGCATTGATTACAGGTTGCTAAACGCTGTAACGGAATTCCAGCCCGAACCTCTCCAAACTGTTTCTGAGTTGTTCACCAAGCTCAGCAAAGCAAAGATCTTCTCCAAGATTGACCTCAGCAAAGGTTATTATCAAATACCAGTCAAGGAGGAAATTAAACCTTTGTTAGCTTTCAGCACTAGTGAAGGACATTACACATTTAACGTGATGCCGTTCGGTTTGCATAACGCACCAGGAGTGTTCACCAGGATGATGAGGAAGCTTCTAGAACCTTTGCAAAGTCCCCATATCCATAATTTCATGGATGACATCTTAATTGCATCGGAAAACTATGAAGAACATATTGCTACGGTTGCTATGCTCCTCAGGAGACTACAGGAAACGGGTCTCACAGCCAGACCTAGCAAATGTCTCATCGGGTTTGAACAGTTAGACTTCCTGGGGCACACTATTTCTCACGGATGCAGTTGGCCTATCAAGAAGAACGTGGAGAAAATAATGGCAGCAAAAAGACCCCGAACGAAGAAAGACGTACGTTCCTTCATATCGCTATGTGCATACTATCAGAAGTACATCCAGAACTTCAACGGACTGACGGCACCTCTGACTGACCTCACAAAGAAAGGTTGTCCTGATAAGGTCATATGGGATCAAAAGTGCGAACACGCGTATAGCACTTTGAAAGGACAGTTGTCTGCATACCCCATTTTGAGGTTGCCTGACCTCAAGAAACCTTTTGTACTGAGAGTCGACGCGTCAGGTCAGGGCATCGGGTCAACACTGCTTCAAGCCGATGACAGTGACCTGAACATGCTATTTCCAGTTGCCTATGGCAGTCGGAAATTAAATAAAGCGGAACGGAACTACAGCGTAGTTGAAAGGGAATGTCTTGCTCTGATTGACGGTATCAGACGCCATCATGAGTTTCTTTATGGTACATCTTTCACGGTGCAAACAGACCACGCTCCGTTAGCATTTCTTGGTGCCAATAAATAATTTAACGCAAGGATCATGCGTTGGGCGCTTCTTTTAAGCGTTTATTCTTTCAAAGTGGAATATATTCCGGGAAGACAGAATGTCGGGGCTGATTTCCTGAGTAGAAACTGGTCTACAGAGGAAGAAGAGCAAACTGAAGATACCACTCATCCTAAAATCACCAATCAGGTCACCTCCATTGTCAAAAAAATGAAACATGAAAAATGGTTTCATGTCTAAAAGTGGGGACGATTGTGACGTACGTCTAGTTTGACAAGTGAATTCTCCCTGATATGATGGATGATTTAAAGGGACTTTTAGCTTTTCATAACATTAGAACCCCTGAACATTTGTTGTAACTTTTCGTTTGCCAGAACTCATTCCACCGGGACTCATTTAGTAGGCGGCACGAGATCAAAGAGACAGACTGAGTGATTTCAGGGGAGACTATCGGCGTTATCAAAGACAGTAGTGGTCCCTGCTACGAGACGCAGTTGCTTGCCGCTATTTTCGCGTCTCGGTGTCAATCGTAGAACCGAGCGAACGGGGAAAGCGAAACGGGCAGCAGCGAGCGGATACGAAGACCAGGGGGCGGTTCCTTCTCTTGATTTGGCGGTCAGATCCCCAAAAGTTCGTGAGATCAAATAAGCTGTCAAGTTTATCATGTCCCACTCAACTTACATTCCATTTTAGCTTAATAGACCATGAAGACTAGACACGTTATCACTCGCTGGCCAGACCTTTACAGAAGCACTAGCTTTATTGAAATCTTGTTATAGATTTTCCCCGGGATTATATATATATTTGCAGTGATTTCTATTCTGTGCAAAGCGGTAATATATATTGTGTAAAGTGATCTGTGGTCTAGTTCAGTCATTCTATTTCAATGGAGTTTGTGTTAATTTAAATCTATTAAATTAAACCATCTCAATAGTTCCAGTTGTAAATATAATGATCTATCTATTATATTATTTCAAAAGATAATAGATGCTTAAATTAACTTTTAAAGTCGCGAAGGAATTTATAATTAATAAATTCAGTTAAGTCCTAGTTTTATAGATGTGTGTTTTTAACCACTAGAATTCGCGCAGTGTTTATTAAATACATAATTAAATACTCGAGTGTATTATAGGCTTAACGGGAAATTTATCGCGCTTGATTTTTCGGTATGTTACATGTCTTTTGTTTTCTTTCACACAGAGTGATCGTACCTGCGGTCCCAGCTAAATAAAGAAAGAAATAAAGAAATCATCCTATAAACTTCCAGTCATATTGAAGAAACATTTCTTTTAAAATATAATCTTGTGGCGGTCCTTTTGCGACCTAGCTGTCAGAATTAAATGAAATAAAGCCCACCCAAGAACATTTTTAAAGAATAATCATCAAATTACCCTTACAAACCTGTAAGATAAACTGGAAGGTAATCATCGCCAGTAGCGATATCATATTTACTGTTTACTGTGAGAGAGTACATATTTTCCTGACTGTGAATGAGCCTAGTTTTTTTTCCTCAATTGGATTTAATAAAACTATCATCACGCATTGAAGGAATTTTACCATAGCGGAGGATTAAAAGAGACCACTTCATTTTCACCCCTGTGCCGAACTGTGTTAGTGCCATCCCATAGACTCCTTTTATATATATAATCAAAACACGAGAACTCTTAATCTTCAAGTCTTGCGATAAGTGAGAATATTTGTTACCAACAAAACCTCGCAAACATCTGGGGCGGGACATCGAAGGACTAGACAGTTCATATGTCAAAGAATACTTGCTGTTTTTATATACTTTTTATGGATCGTCTGAGGCTGCATTCGGTAAGTGTGTGAGTATATGAGTGTGGATCCTCACGCGTGTGTATGAATGACAGGAAATTTAATCGTTTTCTTTTGTAAACCTGTTGTTAACTTTCTTGCCTAGTAATATAATTTTTCTGTATTCCCTGCATTGTTCCTTTAAGGGGGAGTTGATAATTGGTTAACTCTGTTTAAAAACCCCCTCCTTTCCATTTGCTTAGTAAAGGGAAGAACAATTGGGAAGAACAGTTTTTTTCTATCACCTATACCTAACGTTGTAACCTCTTTTTTCAGAGTAATTAACTTTACTGTTAGGTTAACGTACCCGTGTTCCTGATATTATCTATCTCTGGACTGGGTTTATCTTTGTCTAATAAGCGGGAAGGGCTTAGTCGATACCAGTCTTCTTCACCCCTCCCAAATTTGTTATTTGCATTTGTGTACTTATGATAATTTATGTAATACCTGATATTTGTTAGTGATTGATGTTTAAAGTGAATAAAATCACATAAACTCATTTAGTACGGTGTTGGACATACCCACAGCCCAACATTTCCCCTATTCGTTTAATATAGTTTGTATCTGCATCGTCTGTGTGTGTGAAAAACACCAAATCGGTGTGCGCGCAGATGCGAGTCTGGAAAACTGGCAAATAATTGTTTGACCAGGAGAGCGGAAGAGAAGATTGAGAGAAGCGATTTGTCGTAAATAAGTCTGTCTTTACTCTCCTCCAGCACGCTGTGAAGCAACTATTTAATATCTACATTTTCTATCACTGAGCTTTCCATCATCATTTTCCACTCTAAACTGGACCACTATTTCTACGACTCTTTTCTCTCAAAATAAATTTACGACACTCCGTTTCTCTCCCGTCTACAAAGGGTAAACCTTTCGTCTGCACGTCTAACTCGTTAGTTTTAAATGGCGGTTGGAAAGGCTGGCATGGGCGAGCATGTCTCCTAGTATCTTACGCATTTTTTTTAACCCTACATTTTATCGTTAAATTTGGAGATATTTTAACGTTGTATCATGGTAAATTCATCACAATCACACGGGTTAAAGCAGACAATATCGATACCAACGAACAGTATTACGGAATCCTATAAAAGTGATATAAGAACCCGAAGGACTTCGACTGTAGGAACAGAATACGCATATAACAACTTGGTCATCCTAAATACTTGGTGTCATAAATAGAAGCCCCACAACAACTGAAGTTGTAAAAGAAGTCCTTAACACTAGGTCGCATTGAACCGCCACAAGATTAAATTTAAAAAATGTTTCATCAATATGTCTGGAAGTTTTTAAGATGATTTCTTTACTGCTGGGATCGCAAAGGTTACGATCACCCTGTATGAAAGAAAAAGACATGTAATATACCGAAAAATCAAATAACATTCTAAAGCGCGATGAATTTCCCCGTTAAGACTATATATATATATATATATATATATATATATATATATCTATATATATATATATATATATATATATATATATATATATATATAAATATTATATATATATATATATATATATATATATATATATATATATATATATATATATATATATATATATATATATATATATATATATATATATATATATATTCGCGTATTTAATTATGTATTTAATAAACACTGCGCGAGTTCTAATATTTAAAACACACATCTATAAATATAGGACTTAACTAAATTTATTAATTATAAATTCCTTCGCGACTTTAAAAGTTAATTACAGCATTTAAGCATCTATTATCTTTTTGGAAATAATATAGCACATATATCATTACATTTACAACTGGAACTATTGAGATGGTTTAATTTAATAGATTTAAATTAACACAAAATCCAGTGAAATAGAATGAATGAACTAGACCACTGATCACTTTACACAATATATATTTTACCGTTTTGCACAGAAATAGAATTCACTGCAAATATATATAAAAATCCAGGGATAATCTAGCAGGATTTCAAATATAGCTAGTGCTTCTGTAAAGGTCTGGCCAGCGAGTGATAAAGTGTATTTGTACGTGGTCTGTATATATCTAACTTAATTGCAAGATGAGTGGGACATGAGAAAATTGACACCTTTTTAGAGCTCAGGACACTTTTGGGGATCTGACCGCCAGACTAAAGAGAGATGCCGCCCCTGGTCTTCGTATCTCCGCTCGCTGCTGCGATCGGTTCTGTGTTTAACTCCGAGATGCGAAATACCTGCAGGAACTTGCGTCGCTCGTTTCAGGGACCACTACTGTCTTTGATCGTGGCGCTAGTCTTTCCTGAAATCCCCCAGTCTGTGTCTTTGATCGTGGTCGCTACTCTCTGTTTGATTCTGGCGCCGCCCCCTCTGGGCAAGTTAATGAAGATACTGCATATGATTGCTCAAGAGATGTCCATGGGCGTGATTTAATCTCTCCTTAAATCAATGCGATGACCAGAATGTACGATAGATAAACTGTCCACATATTAATCAGCAAACGTGTGGAACGGTTGCATAGCTAATGAGTCCAGGTGAAAAAAAATCCCGTTTGACGAAAGGTTACAATATTAGGGGGGCACTGATGTTATCAAAGGGGTCGCTACGAAGGTCGTACTATCTCATCCAACACTTCAGGGTCATTCAGGGTCGGCTGAGTTCGTCTGTCACACCAAGCTTCCCAGCACCAAACGCAAGTCGACAGATGAGCATTTTCGGAAAAATAATCCAGAGCCGTCTTCCCATTGTTCCCATCACCATAATCAACGAGAAACTTTACCTCAGAACCCTCCCCAAGAAAAATCGAAATTCTTTAAAAACAAGTACCCCACGCAACATTCTGATCAACCCAACCGGCCTACATGGTACGGCCGCCAGAAAAGTCAAGACAAGGGAAAGACCCCTGCACAAGGGACATCGGATCAATCCAAGCACACCGGGACGAATATAATCGGTTGCTTGTTAACAGACTCGCAACGGAGAATGAGTGTCAGTGATTCTCAACCTGAGGGTGAGAGGCCCTCAACGCGAGGAACTGTTATTTTGAACGGGACTTCAACATCTTGTCTTTTTGACACAGGATTATCTTTTGATTGTATTGTCACAAGAAATTTGGTCAAACCTGGTCAAGAGACAGAAAACACCGTCAAATTATGTGGAGTTTTCAAGAGTGATGCCCCCATGACGCTTCCCATCGCATTGGTGGAGATACACTCTGATTTTGTCAGAGGTGTTATCAAAGCGGCTATAATGGATGATCCTATCTACCCAGTCATACTTGGATGTAGATATGTGTTTGTTGGGAGACCGAAAGAGCGATTGTGGCAGCAGTAACCACAAGAGGGCAAACCAAGAAGGAAGGGGAGCCTGCGCCAAGTTTGTTACCTAAGGAACTAAAAGTGGCGCAACAAAAGGACCCTACCTTGGAACCCTGCTTTAGGAAACTGCCCATGGCCAAGGATCCCAGACACAACGGAGACATCTTTTCTAAGGATGGCGTACTATATCGTAGAACGGGCAACCCTGATCAAGGGCATAATCAGCTCCTAGTACAACACAGTACAGAGACCAAATCTTAGAAATGGGGCACTCTCTTCCCCTTAGCGGACATACTCGTATGAGACAAAACGCCACAAATCAGCGAATATCGACTCACTATTGGTGGCCAGGAATGAACTCTGATATTATCAGGTACGTGAAATCCTGCACCCAGTGCCAACGTGTGGCACTCAAGCATTGGACACCCCCAGTTCCCATGGGTGAAATGCCAATAGTGGGGTGCCCATTTGAACGGGTTGCTGTCGACATTGTTGGACCCCTAGAAAGGACCAAAAGAAGGAACAGGTTCATCCTGACCTTAGTCGACACTTGCACTATGTGGACCGAAGCTATACCGCTAACATGCACGGATTCCAAGCTTGTCGCAGAAGCCCTAGTGCAAATATTCACGCGGTTGGGATTTCCTCAACAAGTTTTGACGGACAACGGATCCTAATTCCGAAGCCTGTTAATGGAGGAGATCTTTAAGGTCTAGAGGGCCAAGTACATCCACACAAGCCCCTACAATCCGGCCGGAAATGGGCTCGTGGAGTGCTTCAACGGCAGGCTCACCATGATGTTACGTAAGCTGGGACAAGAGAAACCTGAAGACTGGGACCTTTTCATTCCCGCAGCCTTATTCGCTTACAGGGAAGTTTCCCAGGCCTCTACAGGTTTACCATCAGCTACTCTTTTATTTGGCAGACCTATTAAGCGGCCGTTAGAAGCCTTACTCCGGTCATTGACAGACCAAAAGGCCGACGAGACAGCCATCTCAGCCAGCAAGTATGTATCAGAATTTAAGGAAAGGTTACAACTAGGATGGGATCTAGCAACAACTAACCTTGAGAAAGCACGCGCAAAGCACGCTAAACGGTACAATAAAGCGGCTAAAGAGAAATAGCTCCAGCCAAGGGAGAAGGTTTTGTTGCTACTTCCAACCGGAAGCAACAAACTGCGCATCGGATGGCAAGGGCCGTTTACCATCCTTAAAAAGATGTCAAGAACGAACTACAAGATCTATATTAAAGGAAAGGAGAAGGTCTACCACGTAAATCTGTTAAAGAAATACTTGGAAAGACCGGTGCCAACCTCCGAACATCTCCTGGCGGTAGTGCGATAGCAACCGAAGATGAGGAAGATGACGATAGTTGCATGGAATATCCATTGCAACAGACGGAATCTTGTTCAAGATGTGAAATTCGGTGACAATCTCTCTGAAGCACAACAGACAGAAACGAGGGTGCTACTGAAACAGTACACAGCAGTTTTGACGGATGTACCTGGTCGAACACATCTCGTAGAGTTCGATATGAAACTGGCAAACGAGACCCCTGTGCGAACCAGAGTTTACACCATCCCGTATGCTAAAGCTGATACGCTACGCGGAGAAATAGACAAGCTACGTCAAGCAGGAATTATCAGTGAGTCTACCTCTCCTTACAGTTACAGTGTAGTGCTGTTACAGAAGCCCAAATAAGGAAGTTCGGCTGTGCATAGACTACCGATTACTTAACACTGTAACGGAATTCCAGCCGGAACCTCTCCAGAGCGCTTCTGAGCTGTTCACCAAGCTTAGCAGGGAAAAAAGTGTCTCCAAAAATTGACCTGAGTAAAGGTTATTACCAAATACCAGTCAAGGAGGAAATTATGCCCCTGTTAGCTTTCAGCACCAGTGAAGGACACTATACGTTCAACGTGATGTCATTCGGGTTGCATAACGCACCGGGAGTCTTTACCAGAATGATGAGAAAGCTTTTAGAACCCTTGCAAAGTCCCCATATCCATAATGTCATTGGCATGTCCTGGCTCACATATGAAATTGGTGATGCACAAACCAAGAAAAGACCACATTAACCAATGCGTAAATGAAGAAAAAAGACCACTGGACGCCCTTGATCAGGTCTGCTAGGAATAAAAAACATTTATTAAAAAAATGCTACTATTCTATATAGCTATATGCCTTGTATATATATGCACACAGACGGGAACAAGCCGTCTCTTATCCACTCCGTCAGTCCTGATTAAAGTTAAACTGCACAGGTGTTTTCCTTTACGCCTATACGGTCAGCTTTCGCTAGCGATGAGATTTCGGGTCGGATGCACTCTCCCCGCCCTTTTCTCGCGCTTTAACGATCAGCGTATAATGTCAATTATTATTTAATGTTCTATATGCGCACTTGCACAAAGTTTCGCCTGTCTTTAATATTATTAAGTTGTCGGCGTCTGATAGTTAGTCGTATGACATTAAATAATAGGCACTTATAATAAATACGCACAATGAAATAAATCGTGAATTCTTTTCTGTCACTATCAGTCCCGCCTAACACATAATCAGTCAACTAAAACCGTCTCTTCTTGTGTGAGAAAGCGGGTGGTGAAAATTAACATTATAACTGAACATCTGTTATGAAATAGCTACTCGTTATTTATTTCACTAGTGTTACCAGCTAGAAAATCTAAGTGAATTATAATGGTACGCTAACACTGTTAACCACGTAAACACTAATTTCTATTACCAGAATATCGGAATGGAAGATCCCCACGAATGCTATTAACACATTTAGCGAAAGGGTTCTAGAACTGCGTGCTTAGACTATCCAAAAATTCTGAGTGACAACTGATAGCAGGTTTAAGAAAACACAGTTTATATATCATCATGTTTCTCTGATCTATAGATGATGTTACTTTTGACACTATTGTATATACCAGAGAATCAGAAACATGCTTTTCCCCGATAAAAGCTTACGCCCGTCTTTCGTCGAGCGCTGCTAATCGACATCAGAAGAATTCTTACGTATAACGGGTCTCTCGAAGATTTTCTCTGTACGAATGCCCGCTTCTGAGATCAAAGAGCTCAGGGTTTTTTCTGCCTTCCCTCTGTGTACGAACTTTAAAGGGTCTTTGATTCTTCACGTGCGGTCTGTCAGGTATCGCATGATTGACAGATAAGCTCGCGTGAGGAGACCAGGCAAACAAACCTGATTCGCAACCTGTTTATGACGGGCAGGTCACTAAAATTTGTAAACACTTATGTTCAAATAAAGAGGCGTGGATGAAAAATAAGCTTGTGTGAGTAAGACAGGCAGAAAAATGTATGGTTTTGCTAGCAAATCATAGAATGCTAACGGGATTACAAAGACAGTCAGATTACCGTAGGCTCTCTTTCCATTATACGTCACACGCCTACATTCTGTTGTATTTCGTACTGCTTCCTTTTTTTTGTAAATCTTACCGTTTACACTGCTCTGTAACCATACTGATCATATTACATTTTAACCTTATGCCTACATTTTATCGTAACCCTCCTGCACACATTCCACTGTAACCTTACTGGCTACGGTCCGTTGTAACATTACTGCCAGCATTTCATTGTAACCTTCATGCTAACATTCTGCTGGAACATTACTTCCTACATTCAATTGTAACCTTACTGCTTTCTTTTCACTGTATCCTTAATGTCTACATTGTATTATAACCTTACTTCCAACATTCCACTGTAAACTTAATGTATGTATTTTGTTGCAACCTTACTGGCTA
>JAMPIV010015148.1:87500-95000 GCA_024509875.1 Oreohelix idahoensis
CTGGCTCAGCGACTGTTCGTTGATTGGCTGGGGCAAATTTGTATCTCGACATAGTGTATTAACTAAGAAGTGGGTTTACACACACGTTTAACGACAATGATGATAATGATGGTGGTGGTGGTGATGATGATGATCAGATGATGATGGTGGTGGTGGTGGTGATGATGATGATGATAATGATGGTTGTGGTGGTGGTGGTTATGATGATGAGGATGATGGTGGTGGTGGTGATGATGATGATGGTGGTGGTAGTGGTGATGATGATTATGATAATGATGATGATAATGATGGTGGTGGTGGTGATGATGATGATGGTTGTTGTGGTGATGATGATGATGATGATGATGATGGTGGTTGTGGTGGTGATGATGATGATGATAATGATAATGATGATGATGGTGGTGGTTATGAAGATGATGATGATGATGATTTTTCTAATTATTATGTTAATTTCTGACAGCTGCATTGAATATATAGAACACAAAGACAAGCAAATAATGGAGAAAAACAATATATCACGAAGCCGGAACAAGACATGACAGGGAAACAAATATATTTACATACCTATCATGAATATAAGACCGTCACTTTAAGACAAGCACACGCGACAGGGCGAAATACCGAATTGATCAGCAAAATGGAGCAGGGTCTTTTCCAATCCATTTAACCTTTTTCGCTGGAAGATTAATTTGGGGTTCTCTGGACTACGCACAAGTCCACGCAAGTAAGGGTTTATTTGATTAATTTGATTTAAGAGAACGTTTTAGCTCGTAAAGAGATGTGACTGCGCATGCGTTCCGTGATCTGGGTTTAAGTGACGTCGTTTCCGCCCAGTTACCCTAGAAGGAAAAGTTTGTTAAAAGACTGTTCTTCGTTTTATCAGAAACAATTCTGTCTGCGATTTTAGGCATTTTCAGTCGCAAATTATCATGGTAATGATGATGATGATGATGATGATGATGATGGTGATGATGATGATGATGATGATGATGGAAATGTTGTGATGATGATGATGATGATGATGGTGGTGGTGATGACGTTGATGGTGATGATGACGTTGATGGTGGTGATGATGATGATGATGATGGTGGTGGTTGTGATGATGATGATGGTGGTGGTGGTTGTGATGATGATGATGATGATGATGATGGTGGTGGTGATGATGATGATGTTGATGATGATGTTGATGGTGGTGATGATGATGATGATGATGATGGTGGTGGTGGTTGTGATGATGATGATGATGATGATGGTGGTGGAGATGATGATGATGACGGTGGTGGTGGTGGTTGTGGTGATGATGGTGGTGGTGATGATGATGTTGATGGGGTTGGTGGTGGTTGTGATGATGATGATGATGATGATGGTGGTGGTGGTGGTTGTGATGATGATGGTGATGATGATGATGATGATAGTGGTGGTGATGTTAATGATGATGATGATGATGATGATGGTGGTGGTGATGATGATGATGATGCTGATGCTATCCATCAGTTGCCTCAATTTATAGCCTTATCATCACCAGCGTCTTCGTCTCATCTCTTGTTCCACTGGCACTTGTCAAAAAAAATGTCAACAAAAACGGGAAATAATCAGAAGTTATTTTTGACTAGCTTCTGGTGCAAGTTTGTGATTGCCTGAAGAGAGGACAAACAAAAAGTCGACGTGTGCAATTTGCGTGTATATTGAACATTTATCTATTTATATTTTTCCAGGGAAATAATGCCCACGGTTTAGAAGATAAATGGATTGAATATCCTCGTGCTAGTTTTTTAAAAGGAGATACATTTTAAAGTTGCAGACAGATTTATGTGCGGTCATGTTGCCTTATATCCCCTTCATTTCGGTTTTTATTTTTTCTTTTTCCGGGTACATAGTTTATTTGTCTTTCTTTCTTTCTCTCTCATTTTAAAATAATTGGAGAGGTGACCTGACATGATTATATGGCTAGTTCCAGAAATCAGTCTTTGATCTCGGCACCAGATTGTATTTTTGAACTCTGACGTCAAGATCTATAGGTTTGAACTCTGACGTCAAGATCTATAGGTTTGAACTCTGACGTCAAGATCTATAGGTTTCTAAAACGTTAACAAAAGAGGATAGTTCCACTGCAGGTACAACCGTGGTGGCGTAGTGTTAGCGATTTCACTATACAGTACAAGCATTATAAGGTGAGGTAACCAGATCCCTTTCTCGCTTGCTTTGTTTCCCTTCCCTAACAAGAGTGTAATCAGGTACCTATTTATAGCTGAGTAGATTCGAGCGTCACGCTGCCAGGTTGTGAATCCCACAATTCGGTAACTTTACCGAGAGAGACGTGTAGGATATAAAAAAATTGGGGGAATCATCAAAAAGTTACAGATTTTTGTTTCTGCTTGTGCAGGAATAAAATGTACATTATAAGGGCTTTTCTTTATTATTTAATAATCTTCCGTGACTCGCTTCCGTTCCATAAGATGGACTTTATATAACACTGAAGAAAGCTTTTTCTTACATCCATTGACAAAGAGTTTTTGCATAAAATACTTTTCCTTTTATGGATCGCTGCTTTTATCTGCAAAATTGTACTCTTCAGCTCTGGAAAGCATTTGTCATGTGATGCTATTAATGCACTTAGGTACTTTACTTGTTTTAAAATTGTTCTGTTTACTTTGATAGTGCATTCTTGAGATGTCGTTTTCTTCCAGATGACTATTACTTCTGTCTTTTTGCTATTTAAGCTAAGTCCTTTATTTTCCCTTTCTGTCACTGTTGCATTAATCCTTTATTTATTTCCTATTTATTCTCATTTTCCTTTGCGCTCCTTATAGAGCACGGAGCAACCACTACAGCTGGTCCCTTGCAGGAACGAAGATTCTTCTTCTTCGTACACTCTCAGACGCCCACTCTCAGACGTCCACTTGAATGTTCTCAAAGAAACCAGTAGTCAGTTCGAGGCTATTTGAATCTCCGTAGAGCTTTTCCACGAAAGGAGCTGGCGTCGGTCATATGCGCTTTCTCTGTTCCGCAAATAAGGGGCAACTTTGAAGCAGATGTTCAGCAGTCATTTTATCAGTGCCACAGTTAATGGTAATGGAACTTTTTTGTTGCGAACTCCTTCCGCATTCCACTGCAGAATGTTGAGTGTTTTGTGAGCTTTGTCAGTAATTCTAGCCCTTTGCCTCTGTGTAGCCCAGCGGAACGCTACGGAGTTATATTGACATTTTGCTTACTATGTAATGACGTCATCATGGAGCGGCGTACGTTGTACTGTTTCGTTAGGCATGTGGCCAAGTACATCCGATTTCAACAGGCATTTATGTCCGGTTGCCTTCCTTAGCCTTTGACTGTCCCCAGCCTACCTGCAAGGCAGCGGTGTGGTCTCACTGTCTGACTAGATTCTAAAAAAAACATATAGAAAATCACTAACGTCAACAGTTAAGTCGCCATATTAGCAAGGGGAGATCACAGTAACACGCTCTTGCAGGGGTGGTTTCTGTGTCAATTTGTTCTACATGCTGACGTTTGAAGCTTCATGCACAACCCCATATTAGTCGCCTTGTACGACATGCATTAGGATGCAGTTGTCCCCCTTCTTTATTTTTCTTTTTATAGACCGCATGGACCAGTCATTATTTATCGCCCCTTAAAAAGTAAACAAAAAATAAAAAATCGTTAATGTTGAAATGATGTCAAGATGGGTACCTTTGCTTGTGATACAGGAGATGTGAAGAAAACGATGGGCAGTACAGTACACACATTGAGGAAACCTGTTGATATCATTACAAGGCAGTCCTTATTCTGGAGTGTCCATGGTAAAGGAGGTCATCGTCTCTTCTTCTTTGGTCCATGGCCACTGACTGACAAAGCAATCAGTGACCATCACGACTGGTGGGTCTTGTAGGGCAGCAACAAACTGTCTCCACTTTGGTTCTTGGCCGCTGACTGACAAAGCAATCAGTGACTATCACGACTGGTGGGTCTTGTAGGGCAGCAACAAACTGTCTCCACGTTGGTTCTTGACCGCTGACTGACAAAGCAATCAGTGACCATCACGACTGGTGGGTCTTGTAGGGCAGCAACAAACTGTCTCCACTTTGGTTCTTGGCCGCTGACTGACAAAGCAATCAGTGACCATCACGACTGGTGGGTCTTGTAGGGCAGCAACAAACTGTCTCCACTTTGGTTCTTGACCGCTGACTGACAAAGCAATCAGTGACCATCACGCCTGATGGCGTCTTACAAGGCAGCAACTAGTAAGAGAGTTGGTAGTAGAGAGAGAGAGAGAGAGGAACGCCTATGAAGAAGAGAACTGGAGATAGCAATTAAAGAAATAAGAAAACATGAAAAGACCTTGAGCTCGTCTCGTGCCTAAAACCAACTCACTTAACCCCCTTCTCTCAAACCATCACTTCCGTCCTAACTAGTGGGCAATTCTACCCCAAGTTCGATGACGTCATTCCTGAACACTTTAATTAAATCACTCATAGGATTTGTGACTAGTGCTATTACACTAACTAGACACGTTCAAATACTTAGTGTTTAATTTGGCTAAGTATTCTTACGCTAACTATAATTAAGTGGCAGCACCTTAGTGTTAATCCGACGTAACAGTCCGTACTGTCACACTTATACTCCATTCAAAGCTGAAGTAAGAACCGCGGTAGTGTAGTGGTTAGTGCACTGGCTTCCTAGCTCGGCGGTCCATTGTTCGATCTCCAGTTGAGGTATGATTTTTTAGACCGCAAACGGCCGCAGGGTCGACCCAACCTCATGAATTAGGTACTGTGACGTACGACTAGTTCGACAAGTGAATTTTCCCTGATTTGATGGATGATTAAAGGGACTTTTAGCTTTTCATAACATTTGAACCCCTGAACATTTGTTGTAACTTTTTGGTTTCGCCAGAGCGAACCGATTCCACCGGGACTCATTTAGTATGCGGTATGAGATCTAAAGACACTGAGACGATCCCCGAGCAGAGAAGCTAGTTTCTCGCAGGTATTTCTCATCTCCGCGCGAACTCTAAACCGCTCGCAAGATGGACCAGAGCGGTCAGAAGAAAGACACTGGGGGAGATCTCAGGAAGGACGGGCGGCATGCTATCAAAGACAGTAGTGGTCCCTGAAACGATTTCGCATCTCGGTGTTAAACACGGAACCGATCGCAGTGGGAGCGAACGGGGAAAGCCGACGCAAGCAGCGAGCGAAGATACGAGAGGCCAGGGGCGGCTTCTCTCTTTAGTCTGGCGGTCAGATCCCCAAAAGTCTTCTGAGATCTAAAAAGCTGTCAAGTTTCTCATGTCCCACTCATCTTTCATTTCATTCTAGATATATACAGACCACGTAGAAATACACTTTATCACTCGCTGGCCAGAACTTAACAGAATCACTAGCTATATTTGAAATCTTGCTAGATTATCCCATGGATTTTTATACATATTGGCCGTGAATTCTATTTCTGTGCAAAGCGGTAATATATATTGTGTAAAGTGATCAGTGGTCTAGTTCATTCATTCTATTTCACTGGATTTTGTGTTAATTTAAATCTATTAAATTAAACCGTCTCAATAGTTCCAGTTGTAAATGTAATGATATACCTGCTATATTATTTCCAAAAGATAATAGATGTTAAATGATTAAATTAACTTTTAAAGTCGCGAAGGAATTTATAATTAGTAAATTTAGTTAAGTCATATATTTATAGATGTGTGTTTTAACCACTAAAACTCGCGCAGTGTTTTATTAAATAAATAATTAAATACGCGAGCGTATATAAATAGTCTTAACGGGAAATTCATCGCGCTTTAGAAGGTTATTTGTTTTTCGGTATATTACATGTCTTTTTTTCTTTCATACAGAGTGATCGTAACCTGTGCGATCCCAGCATTAAGAAAGCAATAAAGAAATCAATCTAAGCAAAGCAAAGCATAAACAGTGTGTAGAGTCTTAGTGACTCAGAACTTGTTGAGACTGTGTAAATTTTTAATCTTTGAGGCGATTCTATGTTTGGAATTCCGCTATCTAACTTATAGCAAAGAAAGCACACCCAAAGACAAATTTAACACACCCTCAAGCAAATTATGTTGTAACGGGAAGAAGATCACTAGCCCGAGCTTTTGTTAGGTTACTGACACAGAGAGAGAATAATATTTACCGAACAGTGATGTGACTAGTTTTCTCACTGGACTTAAACCATACCTCACGGATAAAGTGTACCAGCACGCATAAGAATTTTATTATCAGCGACAAAGTCAAATAGACCCCACCATCCTCACCCCGGTATCAGAGACCGTGCCCTCCCATAGAAACTGTTATTAAGAAAAGAGACACAATTACAGATTCATTTTCCAGCGATTACGGGATCTTTTTTTATGTGCTGACCGCCTACCCGCTAATCTGGGGCTGGAACTTGAACTAACACTCATACATTTAGTTTGAGGTGTAACTGCTGTTGTGTTATTTCTATGGAGTGCCATATTTTTTCACAGTCGGTAAGTGAGAGCAAGATGAGTGAAGGCCTTTACTAGCGCGTGTATGAATGACATGAAATTAAATCTTTTGTGTAACCATTTTGTTAACTTGCTTACCTGGTAATATATATCTTTTCTGTATACCCTACATTGTTCCTTTAAGTGGGATAGTTTTGATAAACTCTGTTTAAAACCCCCTCCTTTTTATTTGCTTAGTAAAGGGAAGAACAATTGGGAAGAACAGGATTCTTTCTACCACCCATACCTAATTTTGTAACACCTCTTTTCAGAGTAATTAACTTTACTGTTAGGTTAACTTACCTATGTTCCTGATGAACTATCTGTTCCTAACTATCTATCATTAGACTGGGTTTATCTTTGTCTAATAAGCGGGACGGGCTTAGTCGATACCCATCTTCTTCACCCACTCCCTACCTTGTTATTTGCATTTTTCTGTAATTTTGATAATTCTTGCTGTAAACCAATGATTATTGTAGGGATTGTTTTTTTAACTTTAATAAACAACATAAACTTAATCGTTACGGTGTTGGACTACCCAAAGCCCATAAAATTTCCCCTATTTGTTTAAGATAGTTGTATCCACGTCGTCTGTGTGTCTGAAGCACCAAATCGGTGTGAGAGCAGATGCGTGTCTGGAAACTGGCAAATAATTGTTTGACCAGTATGAGCCTGAAGAGTAGATTGAGAGAAACGATTTGTCGTAAATAAGTCTGTCTTTACTCTCCTCCAGCACTCTGTGAAGCAACTATTTAATCTCTACATTTCTATCACTGAGTTTTTTCCACCATCATTCTACACTCTAAACCGGACTACTATTTCTAAGACTCTTTCTCTCAAAATAAATTTACGACAGGTACCAGTGCAACTTCTAGGAAGGTTACGGCGGCCAACGTGATGCTGACCACATCACCCCTAGATGGTCAACAAAATATGGGCCTTACACCATATTCCCAATATGCCTCAATGAGCATGTAGCGGGATCCTTTACCTTTTTTAAACCAAAGCTGAAGTTTACTGGTAATGATTCA
>JAMPIV010015148.1:100000-210000 GCA_024509875.1 Oreohelix idahoensis
TTGATGAATCCACTTTGGTTGGGCATGTTATGAGAAGAAGAAATCTAGGACGTATTGTGATTCCTGGAAAGTTTGAAGGGAAAAAAAAGTCATTTCCTTTTTCTTGTGACGCACTCTCGCTTCGGCAGGCGTGCTAGGTCTTAGCTGCCTTTAGGGAAGTACCCAGGTTTTATTTTTACATTTATTTAGATTCGTATGTCCTTTCTAGCCCTTACTTTCTTTCCTTTCCCTGACGAAGACCTTGTGGCCGCAACGTTGGCTGTTTTCTTTGTCTTTTGTCCTCGTAAGACGAATCACTTTTTTAATATTTTTTTTCAAACCCATCCAAGGGAAAAAAGAGGCAGAGGACGAGAAAGAGAGAAAGTACTGGGTAGTTTAAAATCGTGGCATGGAAATAAATCAACAGCAGAATTGATAAACAGTACAGGAAGTTGTGGAGAACGAACGAACGAACTTTATTTTCAAAGGGTTAAGAATTGGGCGCGCAGGCCCGTCTAACATTCTGCCCTTCCACTCTCACTTATCTTGCATTCTGTATCCTTTCATTCCCACGTTACTTTAAACATTATTTTAAAGACATGCAACATTGTTAAGGTAATATAACAGCATGCATTTACAGTATCCGATCAAAATCAAAATTAAATATGTCTTTTTTAAACAAACAAGAAAGTAATCAAATTAAAAACAAACAAACAATCAAACAAAACATCCATACAGTAAATCCGACAATAATTCGAACATAATCAAATTGGGGTGGCATAGAATTAGAACTCAAGAAATATTTGAACAGTCTGCCATTAAATGAGTAAGGACTTGGTATGTTTTTCTTTGCCCTCCCTAACTGAAGAGCAGAATCAGATAGAACGAACGAACGAACTACCTAACTTTATTTTCAAAGGGTTTATAACTGGGCGCGCAGGCCCGTCTAATATTCTGCCTTTCTTCTCTCGTCTTCCTTACTGGATCCATTTATTCTCACATGCATTTTAAATATTAGTTTTAAATAATAAAATAAAGAAAATACAATACAATAAAATCGCAACGTTGTAACAGTCAAACAACAGTAACACACATTTACAGGACCTTACTGTAATCAATATTGAACAAGGCAAAATAATCTTTAACATCTACATATGATATTACATAATGATTTGGGGATATAACTTAATTACGGTGGCATAGACGAGACATGATCACCTACTCCAGCCGACATAGCACTTGAAGAAGAAGTTTATGACTATACATTCGGCTACGCACACCTCCACAATTCTCTCCGCACAGAAGGCATACGTTACGAAAGAACGACAATAAACAACAGGCACTTTGCTTTGCAGGTGGAGGCAAGATGCGAAGCTCAAGTTCTTTAAATAAAAACTAAATTGAGGTGAGCGTTGACTCCTGAATGCTCCTCACGTGCAAAGGTGAGAAGACACGTGAGCACTGACGTTGAGTGTTAGGCTGTTTTGATCTTCTGTGAGAATGAAACCCTACTGTGAAAAAAAAGTATCATTGTGAAAGAAAGGCGTTTTCGTCGCTTCAAATGTCACGATATGAATCATCACTTTTGAAGAATTTTCCACAACTTTTTTTAAAAAATGAAACTGTTTTTTGTCTATTTTTTATCTTTTTACCTGTTTCTTATGTATCTTTTTGTTGTTTCTGTCTTCTTTATCTTTTCACTGGTCCGTCGCTTTTTTATCATTTAGCTGTTTCTGTATTTTATCTTGTATCTAGTTCATGTCTCTTCTTTACCTTTTACCTGTTTATTTCTTTTTTATCTTTGAACTGATTCATCGCTTCTTTATCATTTAGCTGGTTCTGCCTTTTCTTTATCTTTTGCCTGTTTATGTCTCTTATGTACCTTTCAGCTGTTTCTTTCTCTTCTTTATCTGTTAGCTGTTTCTGTCTCTTCTTCATCTTTTACCTGATTTTTTGGCTTTTTTTTATCTTTTACCTGTTTCTGTCTGTTTTATTTATTTTTTACCGTTTTATGTCTTTTCTTTATCTTTTAACTGTTTCTCTCTCTTCTTTTAACTGTTTCTGTCACTTTTTTATCTTTTATCTGTTTCTGTATCTTTTTTATATTTTAGCTGTTTATGTCTCTTTTTTATCTTTTACCTGTTTGTGTCTCTTTTTATCATTTAACTGTTTCTGTCACCTTTTTATCTTGTTATGTCTTAACACTTTTTTTCTTAACACTTTGTTGTTTATTTCCTAGACTTCATGCCAATTTATTGAACTGACCTTGGATTTACGTCCAATGATATTTACATAACATTCCTACAGTTTCCAATCTGAACATGTAAGATTTCCTGAAATACATTTACCTCATACGTCGCAGTCTGCAAACAACGACGGATTTAAACAATCGTCGTACAAATAAATGAACAAAAAAATCGTGCGTAAATTAAAAAATAAAACAGTATAAATCATCATCATCTGCTGCCATCTCCACAACGAAGGTTGGCTGTAATGGATCTCCAATGTCTTTTGTCTCTTGTCTTGGTGGTGCACTCTGATAGATTCTTTTCTGTCCATCTCTTAATGTTATCTTCCCACTTATAGCACTGTCTTCTTCTTGCACGTTTGTCTTCAACTTTTCTGTCTATTATGGTCGTCAGTGTCCGGTGTTATGTCTTTTTGCATGGCCAAAATATTTTAGCTGTTTAATTTTGATCTCCTTCGTTAATTCTCTTTTTATTCCTAGATTTTCGAAGATCTCTTTATTTTGTTCTTCTCTTCAAATGAGTTACGTCCGATTCTTCTAAATATCCCCATCTCGAAGGCCTCAATTATTTCTTCCAATTATTTGATTATTGTCCATGTTTGTACACCATGCAGTAATGAAAAACATATACCTGTATAACATTTGGTGATTCTTAGTTTGAATTTGTGACTAATCTTCTTTCAAGTAAAAAAAAAACAAAAAAACATTGTGCTTAAATTTAAACATTGGAAAAAAAAATAAAACAATATAATTCAGCTACCTGAAATAAGCAAAGATAAGTCAATAACATACATAAAACCTCATTATAAAAGTAATTTCAAACATAGACAGGGGTACATTAAACGTGATGGAATTTCCTGAATTCGTTAGAAAATTGTTATCTGTCTTAACGATTATTCTATCTCAAATGCAAATATAGAAACAGCTGGTCATTCCAAGTTTCAACTTTGAAGTAATAATAATATTTTACACTGGTGCGGAAAATAAAATCCCCCCAGTGTTTAAATTCTCAAACACTTCACGCTGCTTTCAATTTTCCTCTTTGGAGTAGTATACGACAAATGGATATGCACTGTTGTCTGTCCGTGTGGTTCCTGCAGACAAAGAGATTATTGCTGCAAATTGTCGTAGCCTTTAAAAGAGACAGCATGACAATTGTCGTGGACGTGGAGCGGCAAGTTATAGAACGACAAATAAGAATAAGAAATAGAAGAACACAGAAAACATAACAGTAGAGAACACAAAGATAACGTAACTACAGAGAAGATGGAGAGTAAGGATAACCAAACAATAGACAAGAAGAGGAAAAAATACGATAACACAATAAGAGAGAAGTAGAACAAATATAAGATAATAGCAAAATGAGGGGAACAAAGTTAACTTATAAATAGAGAAGGGGGAAAATAGATAGAATAACAATTAGAAACGATGGGGACAAGGGTGAGATAACAATAATATAAAAATAAAGAAGCAGAGCAAACATAACGCAGCTATAGAACATAACAATAGAGAAGTAGGAGAGCAAACAAAATATAACACTAGAGCAGAAGGAAACACAGATAACATAACAACATAGACAAAGCAGAACAAAGATAACATAACAATAGAGAAGAAGGAGAAAAAGGATAACATAACAATAGAGAAGAGGGAAACAAAGATAACATAACAATAGAGAAGAAGGAGAACAAATATAACATAACATTACGGAAGGAGAAAACAATAACGATATAGAAGAATGAGAACAAATATAACATAACTATAGAGAAGAAGGAAACACAGATAACATAACAATAAAAAGCATTAAAGAATGTTAAAGGTGGCCTTTTAAACATACAAGCAACATAATGTTGTCACCTTAGCAAACCCGAATCAAGACAAGGGCTGACATAATCTGACAGAATCAGAGAAAGGATAAACGGACAAAGGAATGCACTTTAAGAAGGAAATGGTCATTCACAATAATTAAAATCAAATCTCGGAAGAGAAATAGAGATTCTCGAGAATCAACTTCTAATAAGAAATAGATTTGTAAACAAACAGCCTCCGGAGACGAAAATATAGATGTTTTAAAATTAATCTGTCATGGATGACTGGTCACTTAATGATAATTAACTAAATGAGTTCTCTACACTGGCTACCATTTTTACCTTCAACAATAAAGACAAATTAGTTAACTACTTAACAATAAAATATAATTAAACAATTATTGTTTATTTTATTTAGCTACTTAAAAGGTTTGCTTCTCGATGCAGAGTTTCCTAGTATGAAACTCGGTAGTGTCACGCTCCAGCCTACCAAGCTGTAAATGGGTACTTGACTCTGCTCTTTATGTAGAGATGGCAACGGCAGTGAGCATGGAAACTGGTCGTCTCACCTCACGAAGTTGACATCTAGTTTAGTGAATTCGTTAACACTTCACTCCCTATAGGAGTGGCTAAGGGGTATACAGTCCGCCTCGAATTCTAGAGGTACCGGGTTCGATTCCCAGTTGAGGGAATATATAATTTACAGATTTTCTTTTCAGAACCTGTGGTCCTAATGTTGTCATACTCCCCTTTGGTCTCTTGGGTAGTGAGATCGGATGCCTAGCACTTCTCGGATAAGGGCGAAAAAATAGGAGGGCCCGTGTGCAAGTTGAGCACGTTAAAAATCCCACGGCAGTTGGAAATCATAAAGAGTAGGCCATAAGGCCGCTGCCAAAATTTAAAAATTAGAAACCTACCCACCACAAAAATATTTATAGAATGTGTAATTCCTATATACACACACTGGGATTCTCGCCGGTGTTACGGAGTTCGTGCACTGTGCTGAGATAATCATTGTGTGTTATAAGGGAGTAGATCGAAGCACTAACGGAGTTGTCCATGTGTAATGAAGATAGTCCTTAAAACCAAACCAAACCAAACCAAACCAAACCAATCCAAACCAAACCAAACCAAACCAAACCAATCCCTATTGGACTACAGTTACCTTTTACTTAAAATGTTGTTAAAGTTCAACACAGAAATTACAATCTTCAACTTGACTGTCAAGGCAGTCATATTGCATGGCCCAGAAACTTACTTACTATCGTTCCTCTTCTACCGTGAGGTCTAGAGGTTTGGAAAAGAGAGCGCCATACTATTATTTCGGCTGTCTTCCTCCTGGCCTGGTTCCATTCTAGTCCTCGGTCCTTCAGAGATTGTCTAATGTTGTCCTCCCAACGGACTCTGGAGGTCTGGATCCCTGGCTCTTAGTTTCCTAAACTTGTCGTGGTAGCCGATCTTCTCCCATTCTGCAAACATGGCCAAACCATCTTATTTGGGACTGTTCTACTTGGGTCTGCACGGGTTGGGTTTTTAGGACTTGACGTATCGTTTGGTTGCGGACCATGTCTCGTCTTATGACCCAGAAACACGGAGACCAAACAAAGACTTCGTCTTCTTCTTCTTTCTACACTCTCGGACGTCTACTTGAATATTTTCAAAGAAAACAGTGGTCAGCTTGAGACTATTTTTATCTCCATAGAGTTTTGTCCAAGAATGGTTCTGGTGTCGACCAAAAGCTCGTTCTCTGTTCCTCATATGCTGAGCATCTTTCAGGTAGATGTCAGGTAGATGTCAGGTAGATGTCAGGTAGATGTCAGGTAGATGTCAGGTAGATGTTTAGCAGTCCTTTTATCAGTGCCACAGTTACGGTCATCAGTAGTTCCTTTTCTTTAGCTTGTTGAATAGATGATGTCCCAATTTGTTGTGGCCCGCGCGGAATCTGAAGATTATCACTTGTTCTCTTCTGCTTAGCTGGTAATATACATCTTGTGTGTGTGTGTATGTGTGTGTATGGTCTGGATGCTTTGCACCCTATCTGTTCCTATATCTGCTTCTGTTAAATCTCTTTGAAACAACAAAGGCAACAACCAGAAAGATATTAACGACTTTCATTAAAAAAGGTGTTTGCGTGTAAAAGAAGGTGGGCTCAGATCATCATTATGAAATAAATGGAAAGAATAAAGCAAATACCAGTGGAACACGATGTAAGTAGACAATGCTGACGCTGGATAGGACACACACTGGGAAAACCCGTTTACAGCATTACAAGCCAGTATTTTTTCTGGAAAAACCATGATGAAAAAAATAGAAGAAAACTTATAAGAAACTCTATACAGAGCAATACAACAGGAGACAATCTGATCATCAGAAGTGGTTCCCCCGTCGATCAAGTGTTTTAGAACCTTTATCTCTTTTATACTCTAATTTCCCCCTTGGGTCATGCCTCTCAAGTGTCAGCCTCCTGTTATCTTGTGCAGAGAACTCAACCAGTTCTATCTTGGTTGCAGCTTTCAACTTCACAGAGATGGAAATTATGATGGGAATAAAAAAAGATTTCAACAGACTTTGAATGGATAATACCGGCGAACAAAAAAAAAAAAAAAAGGCTAAGCTTGCATTTATTAAAGGTGCGTGATCTATCGGGTGATGAAAGGGAATGATTGCAATTAAAATGAAATGAAATTTTATATATATATATATATATATATATATATATATATATATATATATATATTTATATATATATATATATATATATATATATATATATATATATATATATATATATATATATATATATTGAAGCACATTAATAACGCACCAGCGTATAAGTGTTTACAAGTTTACATATTTGGAATCTTTTTTCATTTTCCTATGAATCCATGCTGGTCATTAATTTGTACATTTGATTGTTATGAAATTCATTGCACTCTATGCAGGCAAGGGAGAAAACCAAAAATGCAACCAATAAAAAAATTAATTCACACTATCCTCAGTATCTGGTATGTCCACCGTGTGCTTGCAAACAAGCTTGGCAGCGGCTCCGCATGGAACGCACAAGTCTCTGAAGGAAATTCCGGGGAATCAAGTCCCATTCACGTGTAAGAGCAGCTTCGAGCTGTTGCAGATTAGCTGGAGAACCTTGCCTGTAGACTCTGCGTCCAAGCTCGTTCCACAGATGTTCTATAGGGGACATGTCTGGTGATAGGGCAGGCCAATCAATCGTCGCAATGTTCTGCTGCTGTAGATATTGCTGCGTAATGCATGCGGTGTGCGCACGTGCGTTATCCTGCTGGAGAAGATGCAAGTCTGGATAATTTGTGAACGCAGAAGCAACCAATGCATCCAGAACCTCATCTCGAGATGTCACAGCATTAACATTTCCACGGAAGACGTGAAGAGGCAAGCGATAGTGAAAACTGAATCCTCCCCAAATGTGAATACTGCCACCTCCAAATCGGTTGTGCTGACGAACACAGCAATCTGCAAAGCGCTCTCCACACCTTCGCCAAATCCGCCTACGTCCATCAGCAAAGGATATGTTGAATCTGCTCTCGTCTGTGTATAGGACAGCATTCCACTGCAGTCTAGTCCATCTGACATGTTGCTCTGCCCATTGCAGGCGCTGCTGACGATGTCTGTGAGTCAAGTTTGTCAGACCATAAGGTCGTCTTGCAGTAAGGCCTGTATCTCTGAGTCGTCGTATGACTGTCATTCGAGAGACTTGCCCACGTCTACCCACTATTGCTCTTGCTGTTTGACTTGCCGGGAAAGAACGATTCCTTAGGTGAATCAGCACAATATGACGATCTTGCGTAGGGGTAGTAACTCGTGGTTGGCCACTCCGAAGTCTATCCCGGGCACTGCCAGTGGTTCCGTAACGTTCATTGAGACGTACAATAGTGCTGTGGTGGCAATTCATCCTTCTGGCAATGGCCCGCGAGCTCATTCCGGTCTCCAACATACCAATGGCTCGTTGGCGGTCGTTTTCAGATAGTCGTGGCATTTCAAGCACATGTACTGGGTGTTTTGTCTCAACGGCCTTTTTATACCGAGTATACTGCCACAACACGTACACATTTTCAGGGTCATTTTTTTATTTTTTTTATTTTTATTAATTTTTATTTTTATTTAACCAGCGGCACTTGGGCTTTCAGTCCTTCGGCCCAATGACATCTCATTGCGAGGCTGGGGAACCTGAGGACTTTCCTTCCAACCCGGTCAGGAGCTTCGCTCCTTCGCATCCACAGAGGGTTTATCACAGGAGCCGTTCAGGTTATTCAGTCAAATTTCCGGTCGTAAACATTCCTTCAAACGCTGACGCCCGGGTTTGAACCATGAACACCTGGTCGCCAGTACAACGCCGAAGCCATTACACCAGCACGGCTCCCAGGGTCATAGCTGTTGGGAATCGTGTTGCACGTGTAACTTTCATTGTTTTCATGTAGTCTGTACACAAACCCGTGGGTTGAATCATGCACTTTCCATTCCAGCAGCCATTCGCTCTCTACCTCATGACAAACACGGGGAAAATCTATTCCCACACTTTTTTTCCAGCTTCTCGGCATAAGTATATATAATAGTGGTGCGTTTTTAATGTGCTTCAGTATATATATATATATATATATATATATATATATATATATATATATATATATATATATATATATATATATATATATATATATATATATATATATATATATATATATATATATATATATATATATATATATATACTTACTTACTTACTTACTTAGTCGTTCCCCTTCTACCGTGAGGTGTAGAGGTTTGGAAGAGAGAGCGCCAGACTATTCTATCGGCTGTCTTCCTCCTGGCCTGGTTCCATTCTAGTCCTCGGTCCTTCAAAGATTGTCTAATGTTGTCCTCCCAGCGGACTCTGGGTCGTCCTCGGGGTCTGGATCCTTGGCTCTTTGTTTCCCATGCTTGTCGTGGTAGCCGATCTTCTCCCATTCTGCAGACATGGCCAAACCATCTTGGTTGGGACTGTTCTACTTGGGTCTGTAGGGGGTGGCATTATAGGCCTTGACGAGAGAGAGAGAAAGAAGAAGAGCAAGGATAACATAATATATATATATATATACACATACAGCAGCTTATCCGACAGCCGATAGAAAAACCACAGGCGGTCGTTCCCTCCCAAATGGAATTTGTATGTATCCTGCCAGGTGGAATCATTATCACTGAACACGCAGTTACCTTTATTTCCGGCGGAATCCGCTGTCAAGGTGTAACCTTTCCGCTTCGCAGACACTCCCTAAGTCTGTTACTTCTCTGTTATTATTTCTATTTCTAGTTTTGTTACGTCTTCGTTATTTTCTTCGATCCTAGTTCTATTACTTCTGTGTATTACTTATCTTCCTAGCTCTGTTACTTTCTTGTTATGATCTCAGGACTTATGTCTGTTACTACCACTGTTATTATTTATGTTCCTAACTTTGTTACTTCTCCGTTACTATTTCTGTTGCTAGGTCTGTTACTTCTCCATTATTATTTATGTTGCTAGGCTGTTACCTCTCCGTTATTGTTTCTGTTGCTAAGTTTGTTACATCTTTACTATTATTTATGTACCCAACTCTGATACTTCCCTGTTAATATTTCTGTTGCTAGGTCTGTTCTTTCTGTTATATTTATGTTCCTATCTCTGGTAGTTCTCTGTTATTATTTCTGTTGCTAGGTCTGTTCTTTCTGTTATATTTATGTTCCTATCTCTGGTAGTTCTCTGTTATTATTTCTGTTGCTAGGTCTGTTCTTTCTGTTATATTTATGTTCCTATCTCTGGTAGTTCTCTGTTATTATTTATGTTGCTAAGTGTCACAGTGTGATTAACACAGCTGTGGACTGGCGGTGCTCCGCTGGGGGCAGGTACATAATGTCAGTCGGGTGTGAGAGGTGTTCTCATACACTTAACTTAACAACACGAAACTGCGAGGTCAGCAGGTCAGGGGTGAATGCAAGGGGCGTTCTGATTGGGCAGTGAAGACGTGGGAGGGAGAGCGACGAGGTTTTGGGGATGATGGCCGACTCGTATTGTCGAATGCAAGAGGATATTTAGTTGTGAGAAGATAAAGCATTCGGTTATCTGAGATTTTCATCAATGTGTTACACTTTGCTAACTACATATATTGTTGTGATTTTGTGGTGATAATTATTTGAATACAGTAGACAGAGTTGGGAACATTGCTAGTGTTCGTTATTATTTGAATGCGTTCCACTCCACCCCCCCCCTCTCTCTCTCTCTCTCTCTCTCTCTCTCTCGTGTGTAGTATTTTGAGGACTAAGGCATATGTGTATTTAATACAAAATACCCTGTGTCAGGTGGGGAGCTCGTATTTGGGTCCTCATGTTTGATTATCTTTGCACGTCAATGCAGCGCCAGGTCAGAAATCTATTTTAGTTCACATACACTGTAGGCCTGTTTTTTTTTCAGTCACGTAGTTCTCAGGTACTTTTTTTGAATAGTGAGTCACGGGTCACGGATTAGCGATACACAGTGAAGTGGGGGATTTATTATGAGCAGTACGCAGTGTCAGTGCTAACAAAATGTCAGGGCGACATTGAGCACTCTTCTGGTTAAGAAAACGACGCCGTTGTCGGCCAACGTCTGCGGGGTGAACCAGGTTGTGGCAAGTTCGTTGACATTAATTTTGTTGTCTGCAGGGCTGAGAGGACGAAGATGTTGCTGCAAGTACAGGTTGGGCGAACAAGTTGATGGCAGCCTTGGTAGCATTCATTTCAGCGTCTGACTGGTCAAGACTAGAGGCCGCTGCAGCGCCGTTTGAAAGCCAACAGTGGGGCAGTGTTGCCACTACACAGTGTTTACTGTCTCAGGAGACGACGTACCTGTAGAAATCAAGTGGTTGAGTCTTCTTGTGAAACTGGGTGCATGCCGAACACGAGAACTAGTGCATTACAGTATCAATATTTTACACACGGTCGTTACGGAGGTTGCCAGAAGCTGAACAGTACCAGATTTACGTTACGATCTTTGCCTTATACAAAACACTGCAGTCCATCATCATAAACTGTACTGAACTTTTTCTCACGTAGAAGGCTGCACTACACCTTTGCAAACGGTGGTATCTTTCATGAACTCGTGAGATGTTATTGGAGTGGAGCTGGCAAATCCTCGCCTTATGCTGACGACGAGCTAGTATACAGTTGTGGTATAACTTTGATGCGTGTGGTCTGACTTTTTGCTTGACATCCCTGTGATATTTCAGTGAAGACAAGGCACTATGTGGTGACAAGCGTGGACTTCGTGCCTTACTCAGGGGTCACCCTAATGGACAATATTTGTAACTTTACGTAACTTTGTAACGTGTCGTTCGGTGTGTGGACCATTTTATCATTAGTGACTAAAGTGCTGTAGATATCAACGTCATCATCAGGAACCCAGACCTGCGGAGATCATCAATTTAATTGATTTATAGTTAATTTTTTTTAATGTAGTATTATTACTATTATTATATATTATTGGACAATTATTTTTCTTTTAGTACCTTTCTACTTTATAATATTATATAATTAGTAATCATTCTCCTGTGACCTCTTTTCCATTTGGTTGGTGAGTACGTCATCCAACTGGTGTGGTGTTGCAACATACTACCTTTGGTCACTTCATTGTCTATTGTAGGTTTTTGTTGTATCTTCGTAGAAGTATAATTTTAGTGTCATTTGGTTGTTGTGTGGGTTAAGGATTTTCTCTTTTGCATTGCGGAAAGAGATTATGCTAAACTGTTCTTTAGGACTGTTGCTAGGTGAATTGTGTGCCGGAGCACGGGCACATAGAGCTGACCCTATTGGCTGCCCTGCATAATTCACGTTGCACATTTTAGTGTATTAGTGGCGAAGTTCGGGTTTGTTTGCACGGTGTCATATGTGTAATAGTGTCTCTTTGTCATGTTTAATTGGAGTATTCTCTTGTATTCTTCTTACTATCATGTACATATGTTAATTTCCCAAACTCTTGTTTTCATTTGTTAACAGCTACGGTTTGTAATTAGACATCTGCTGCTGTCTGAGGATTTTTTTTTCCTTATTCCACCGTACTGTTGTGTTCGTTCGTGTAGTAAGGTCGTCTTGATCATCTTCATTATTGTCATCATTGTTTATATTTATGTTTGTTTTGTTTTAGTGAAGTGTATCTCAATTTCAATTCCAGTACCGATAGCATAAGAGTAGGTTGGGTATTTTTGCTTGTGTAGACGTAGTTATCTCCTTTGGTTGATAATCACATGTATGTTTATGCCATTAATTATACATTGCAGTGGTGTTTAGTTTCACTGCTTAAATATTATGGGTGTCATGGGTACAGCAAATTATGCTGTTGAATAACTTCACACCACTATACTGAATACACCTATTTGATTGGTACAGTCAGTATTTCTGACTAGGCATTACATATAATTTTGATTCTTTTTTTTAGTACAATATCTGATAATTTTCCAGTGGGGAATACTAAAGGCATTTTTTTTGTACACTGAGTACTGCTTTAAGAAATTTTAATTTAATTACATTACATTACGATGGCTAGCCTCTTAGAATTTGTTGAGGTTGGTAAAGAGCTAACATTAACAGGCCCTGCTCTACAGGAATGGGCAGAAAAAAAATGGAAAGAAAAACAGGAAAATGATAGAATGGAACGGTGTGAGGAGAGAGAATTCCAGAAATTGAAGATAGAAGCAGAGAAAGAGATGAAGAAGATAGAAGCTGACAAATTGAAGATAGAAGCTGACAAATTGAAGATAGAAGCAGAGAAAGAGATGAAGAAGATAGAAGCTGACAAATTCAAGATAGAAGCAGAGAAAGAGTTGAAGAAAATTGAAGCTGACAGAGAAATAAATCTGAAGAAGCTAGATAATGAGTCCAGGAAGCAGGATTCAGGTGGGAAAGAATTCTCACGTCCCTATAGACTATGGTTACCCAATTTTAATCAAGATTTGGACAGTATGGACGTGTATTTGGAACGTTTTGAAGCAGTAGTTTTGGCTTGGAAGATAAAGAAAGAGGAATGGCCTGTTCTGCTGGGAAATTTGCTTTCAGGATCTGCGTTAGAAACTGTGTATAGTATCCCTTTAACCGACAGAGCAAATTATGACATAGTCAAGGAGAGGTTGTTAAGGAAATTTCGTCTAACGGCGGAAGGGTATCGGGCTCGTTTCCGAGATGTGAGACCAAGCGTCGATCAGGATTTTGAGGATTTCATTGCGAAAATTACTCAGCTATTAAATCGATGGATTGAGATGGAAGGTATTACTAAAGACTTTGATGGGCTTTTCGACCTTATGTTACGGGACAAGGTATTGTCATCGTGTTCATCGGAGCTTATTGCGTTTTTCCAGGAACGCAAGCCCAAAAACATCGGTACGATGTCAGAATTAGGACACCAATACGTAACCGCACATCCAGGAAAGATCATACACAGGGAGAGTATCTCTGAGACTTTCTCAGCGAGTATAGGAAAGATTACTAGAAAACCTTACAGTCAACATAGATCGAAGAGTGCCGATAGATTTGGCCCCAGAAGATTTAATTATGATAGACCCTACTTTCGAGGAGACAGATCTCCTGCACGGTATGACAATTATCGGGACCATAGATCACCGAGGAAGAAATTTAACTATCAATCTGATAGAAATCAATACAGATATACTGGAGACAGACAGGATAAGTACCTGCGGAATCAGATCCAGATAGATGCGCCAAACGAGCAGGAACAAAGACGATTTCGCAAAAGCTCACCTTACCAAAGAAACAAATCCTTTGAGAAAAAGGAGTCAGACCGAGTAGTCAGACACTCTCCAAACAATAGTCCGAAAAAGGATAGCAATACTCAGCTACACTGTAGTCTTTGTAATGGAACAGGACATTTGGCAAAGGTCTGTGCTAATAATTCAAAACGAATGAATTCGGCTTGCATATTAGAAACCTTTAACAATGAGAATTGCGAAGGGTGTAGGCCATTATTTGAACCAGACGGTAAGCCTATGCTTATCTGTGGTCACACTCTGCCTTGTCTCTCTTCTCTTGAAGAAAATGGGCATTTGGAATTGCATCCAGGATTTGTGCAAAAGCAGGAAGTGTCTGTGTTGAGAGACACGGGCTGCACAACTATAGGAGTTCGTAGATCCTGCATTGACGACTCATGCTTGATAGGTAAGACAGCAAGATGTGTCACTTTCGGGGGTAACATTGAGTATTACCCTCTTGCCATTATTGAGGTGGACACACCCTTCATATCTGGTAGAGTACAGGCCTGCGTACTCAAAGCATCGATAGCGGATTTGATTGTGGGTAACGTGCAAGGTGTGCAGGAATGTACTCAGATGGACATTAGGAAATAGATGGACAATCGTGTGCTTATGGCCAATGCGGTGATTACTAGGGCACAGTCAAAGGCAGATGACGCATTAGAAGCCATGCATCATGAAGCTAAGACATCGGAATTGGTCACTGGAAGTCAGAAGGGAGTACAAACTCAGCGCCAAGTGGTGGTACCGTGTAGTTTTAGAGCAAAAGTGTTAGAGGTTGCACATGACTCCCCTTTCGCGGGACACATGGGTGTGGCTACAACGCGCCAGAGGATGCTGTCACAATTCTATTGGCCATTGTTTAGCAAGGACATTAAACTATATTGTAGGTCCTGTAAGATATGCCAACAGATGAGGCATAAAGGCAGAACTCCCAAAGCTCCAGTGCAGGTTACGGACTTGTCAGTACGACCTTTCCAGAAAGTAGCGATTGATATTATAGGCCCCCTCTCGGTCACTTCAGACAGGGGATATCGTTTCATTTTAACGATGGTAGATTTGTACACCAGGTGGCCGGAGGCGGTGCCGATGAAGAGTATTACTTCACAAGCAGTCGCAGAGGCTTTGCAGATGCTGTTTTGCAGGTTTGGATTTCCGGAAGAGATATTATCGGATAGGGGCCGTCAGTTCATTTCGAAGGAGATGTCAGAAATCACTGGGCTGTTGGGTATTGCCCAAACATTCACGAGTCCATATCACCCTCAGTCAAACGGGGTTTGCGAGCGTTTTAACAGTGCGTTAAAACACATGCTGGCAAAAGTGACCGCAGAATCTCCACAAGAATGGGATAGGTTACTCCCAGCGGTCCTGTTTGCCTATAGGGAGGCTCCCCAAGAGAGTACAGGATTTTCCCCTTTCGAATTACTGTATGGGGCAAACCCAAGGGGGCCGATGCACATATTGAAGGATTTATTAACGGGAAAATGTGCAAATAGCACCTCAGTTACGAGTTATGAGTATGTAGTGAGCCTCAGAGAACGTATTGTAAAATCTTGTTTGGTGGCACGTGATTGTTTGGCGGAGTCGTTAGCACGGTATCAGAAGTACGCAAATCGGAACTCCAAACTAGTATCCCTGGTTCCAGGTGAGGAAGTTTGGCTACTTTTACCAGCTAAAAAGGATCGCTTGAGCATTACGTGGCAAGGACCATTCAAGGTGGTTAAAAAAATGACAGATGTCGATTACCTAATTTCGGTCCGAAATAAGGAGAAGGTATTTCATGTGAATATGCTGCGGCCATATGTAGAACGACCTGAGTCGTTGAAAGCAGTCACAAGGGCAGCACAGACTGAAGCAACAGTGGCATGTACGGCAGTCATTGATGACACGGGAGATGAAAAAGGTGAAGGGAATATCCAGTTATCCCTCGTACCCCTGGTTCCTTCGGAGTCATGGAATATGGTGCGAATCGGGGATAGCATTACCGTCATTGACGCTGAACCAATACCTAATCAGGAAGATCTGTTAACACAACTCACCCACGCTACATATTTCAGCAAACTCGATCTGTCTAGAGGATATTGGCAGGTACCCCTCGCGGAGGCTGCGAAACCTCTTACAGCATTTAGCACCCCCAAAGGATTGTTTCAGTTCAATGTCATGTGCTTTGGCTTAGTGAACGCGCCCGCCACATTTGTGAGGATGATGAGAAGATTGTTAGGACATCGTTCAGATATTATTACATATATCGACGATATATGTTTGTTTCATGAGTCATGGGAGGATCACATGATGGGGTTATCTTCCCTATTGCAGTGTCTAAGGCAGCATAATTTAACGGCACGGCCGAGTAAAGTTTGCATAGGTTTTAAAGAGTTAATTTTCTTAGGACATACTGTAGGTCATAAGCACCTGAAACCGGAAGATGTAACAGTTACAAAGATTTTACAGTTGCAGACACCTAAAACAAAAAAGCTAGTGAAAAGTCTAATTGGACTTGTGATTTTTTATCACAAGTTCATCCCTCAGTTCTCTTCCATTGCAGCTACACTTACCTCGCTAACGAGTAAGGGGATGCCAAATAGGGTCGTGTGGACACAAGATTGCGAGATAGCCTTATCTAGAATCAAGAGGGTGTTCTCTAGGAAACCCATCTTACTGATGCCAGATTTACGCAAACCCTTTGTTTTGCGGACAGACGCATCTTCTGTAGGAATTTGAGCTTGTTTAATGCAAGACCACCAGAGTACCTTACATCCAGTGATGTATGTGAGTCGGAAGCTGTTGCCGGCTGAGACTAGGTACTCCACGATTGAAAGGGAGTGCTTGGCAATTGTGTGGGCAGTTTCAAAGTTGTCCCGATATTTGATAGGTGCACATTTTGTATTACAGACAGACCATCGACCACTCTCATTTTTACAGTCGTCGAAATCGACAAGCTCGAAATTAACTCGTTGGGCTCTCTTACTGCAGCAGTACAAATTTACTGTTTTACCCCTAGAGGGTAAGCTCAACGTTGTAGCTGACACTCTGTCTCGTTTGTAGAATGATTGTTTTTTTTTCTTGGGTTTTTCTCCACACGATGTTTAAGTGAGTATGCAAGATATGTGAAGACAAAAAGGATATGAATGTATACTTGGCTCAAATGCCGGATGTTGGGTGTTTGGAGTGCGCCCAGCCGCCTTCCAAAAGAAAAAGGAAAAAAAAACTTTGTTTTTTTCCCCCGGGGGGGGGGGGGGAGATGTCACAGTGTGATTAACACAGCTGTGGACTGGCGGTGCCCCGCTGGGGGCGGGTACATAATGTCAGTCGGGTGTGAGAGGTGTTCTCATACACTTAACTTAACAACACGAAACTGCGAGGTCAGCAGGTCAGGGGTGAATGCAAGGGGCGTTCTGATTGGGCAGTGAAGACGTGGGAGGGAGAGCGACGAGGTTTTGGGGATGATGGCCGACTCGTATTGTCGAATGCAAGAGGATATTTAGTTGTGAGAAGATAAGGCATTCGGTTATCTGAGATTTTCATCAATGTGTTACACTTTGCTAACTACATATATTGTTGTGATTTTGTGGTGATAATTATTTGAATACAGTAGACAGAGTTGGGAACATTGCTAGTGTTCGTTATTATTTGAATGCGTTCCACTCCACCCCCCCCCCCTCTCTCTCTCTCTCGTGTGTAGTATTTTGAGGACTAAGGCATATGTGTATTTAATACAAAATACCCTGTGTCACTAAGTATTTTACCTTGTTCTTATTATTAGTGTTGCTAGGTCTGTTACTTCTCTGTTATTATTTATGTTCCTAGCTTTGTTATTTTTTTGTTTTCAGTTTTATGTTTATAGCTCTGTTCTTTCTCTGTTACATTTCTGTTCATAACTCTGTTACAGTTCTTTTATTTCTATTGTTAGCTCATTTATTTCTCTGTTATTATCTGTATTCTTAGCTCATTTATTTATGTTATTCTCTATTCTTAGGTCAGTTACTTCTCTGTTATTATTTCTGTTCTTAGCTCATTTACCTTTCTGTTATTATCTCTATTCTTAGCTCAGTTACATAATTGCTATTATCTCTAATCTTAGCTCATTTAATTCTCTGTTATTATCTCTATTCTTAGCTCATTTACTTCTCTGTTATTGTCTCTATTCTTAGCTCATTTACTTCTTGAGGCAGCGGTGGTCGCTGTATCAATATTCCTCTGTATGGCCGCCTGCCTGCCCAGGTTCTGTGCCTCTTTTATTAGCGTTGACATAATGCATAATTATAACAGTCACACACACAGCGAGCGATGACATAACGCCATAGTTAACTGTAATACTGTTTATTTACATGTGTGTTGTCGTGAAATATTCTAATCCACATATATAAATTATCAGGTAAATGTAAAGCCTAACACATAACTTCAATAAAAGGAAAGAAGAATGGTAAAGAACAGTGCTGTCACAATGACTGTACTCGAAATCCCCCTTGTTTTCTACTTCGTCTGCAAATTGTAACCTTTCACGTTGATAGTAAAAGCCTACTGCTTCAATACCCGCTTTCTACGATAAAACGTGTACTGCCTTTCTAAGAAAAACCTTGAGATACGCAAGTTGACCTAGATTTAAAATTCCATTCATGTCGTTTTATACACTACGTTACCCAAAAACGAAAGACAGATGGACTAAAGATAGAAAGAAGGGAGGGCTGAAAGCAGGGACGCATGCAACACTAAACACGCGTCTCGCTATACAATTACTACCATCACGCGTGTAAGGCCACAAGCACTAGCTTTTTTTCAAATCGACAGTGATAAAAAACACTACCCATACCAGAGTTAGGTTTTAAAAACTTACAAAATTCTTATTAGGAAATATGACATTATACTGGTTTACGTTTGAAAACATGACAGTACCCAGACACCCTAAAGTTTGGAAGTGAGGAGGTAGTAACAGCACGACTATCCTAGAAGAAAATGCATATTGGCTCCATTAAATATATATATATATTTGGGTTCCTTAGGACTTGCTGACAAATAATATGTTGAGTGTTACGCAAATAGTCTAGGAATTGACAAATTATAGCCAAAAGAAAATAGTGAGGGTGTCAGACAACACCAAATTCAGAATTGCTCAGTGGCAGATTTCCACACCACCATGGTACGGGAAATGGGTCTCCATGTTAAATCCGAATTGATTGGAGCGCAATAAATGTAAGGCTAAACACGATTAGTCGGACTATAAATACTATCTTTTGTTGTCAGGGGAAACGGGAGTAGGAGTACTTTTTTTCAAACGATTGGGTAAACATGGCACGATTGGTTAGACCCGCGAATATAGTCAATCAGAGGCGTCAGGTCACCACCACATGTTCAAATAAACTTACTACAGAACCAGTGCGTTGAGCACCAGTGCATATTTTTCTAAATAAAAGCCTGGGACATCGGCAGATCGAAGTTGTGCTATATTCATTGCCAGTCAACGTAATTCTGTGTTATTTCCATGAATTGTGGTAAGCTTGAAATATTTGACATCCTTTTAATGAAAATTGAATGTAAATTGATAATTTATGTCTGTATATATATGTGTAGTCAGTAGCGAACATGAGGCAAGGCCTATATAATGCTCCAACCTGAACAGAAGGTGTCGGAGGAAAGTAAAACTGCATGGAATTGCCAAACAGTACACTGACACCTATCTTATGGACTAGAAAGAAATAATGCTGGAATTGCAGAGGCGTAGTAACCATTAGGGAGGAATATACTGGTGTAAATTATTTCAGATGAAGCTGACAGTTGGCCTACCGCTCTGAACTCAGTGTTTGTTATGTAATGTGTTCAGTCTGTAAATAGATTATAAACTAGTTATGAAGTAGGAGGTACAACCTTCTTGTTTCAGGGACCGTGGTCCTAAAGCTATTGAGCAGCACCTGGTCGGAGCTTTGCTGAACCTAGAGGCTGACAGCATACTCCTGGGTCCAGATAGTGACCAGTGAGGTGTCTCCAGAACACAGGGAGGCTATTGAGCAGAGGAGTCTTTTCCTGCCGCCATCACGAAAGATAAGCCTATGTGGCCAGAGGAGCTCAACATTATCATCCCCCCCCCCCCCCCCCCCCCCCCCCTCAAAATCTGACTTTAGAATAAACCAGAGGGAAACTACAGTGTTTAAATTGATAGGAACTGTGAACTTTTCCCCATACCATTTACAAGATAAACAAACACTTGAAGTCATGATGACAAATAACAACATAGCTTGAAAAAACAAAACCAGTATTACCTCATATTACTACTACACAACTGACACACATAGGATAATATTAATAAAATATGTCACTACAAGTTTCATATTGATAAATTCTGTATATATAAATTGTAATTACAATTGCTTGTGATTCCTGGTTCACTTGTGTTTGAATCAGGACATAAATATTAATGAAAGTACTTAATACATATTGATATTTGAAAATTTACCAGTGACTCATTTCAGATAGTCTTATAGAATGTTACATGTGTGTGAGTGTCACAGTGTTGTCAAGTGTGGTGGAATAAATTAAATTGTTTATCTGTCTGTTGTTGTTGTGACTTACACTTCATCATATACATACCCTAGACATTTAACGTAGTCATCACAATATTCCAGAATAATTCTGACTGAGGCATAATGTGGTAGCAAGTAAGGTTATCTGTAAAACACTACACCTATTAGATACAGATACCTTCACAGCTGATCTCAGTCAGTACACTAAGTCCCCTATAGATATTTATAACATCCCACTTTACCACATGTGTTTACCATTGCTGTCGCTCTGACATCTACAAGAGTGTTCCCTCACATAATTATACAATGTGTAAGTTCTTCCTTTCCTCACTCTCTCTCGTTCTGTATCGAATCTACACCTTATGACCTTTTAACCATCAGTGATCATTCAGGTGTTATAATCTCCACTTCTGTTCTTTCTTCCTAACTATTTCTTAGTCTATTGTTATATAACATCTCAGTGTTCAGGTTATCTATTGATGGAACCGGACCTCTCCGGTGTTGTTATTTTTCCTTTCATCACTGAAGAAAAGGACTACTTTACATATGTATTCGATTTCACTCTACATACCTTTTCCCTTTACTGAATTGAAATCTAACTCACACCGTTCCTCCTTCCTAAACAAGAAATCTCACTATTCAATATGTTGGGTTAATCATCACCCAACTCGTCTCCCTGCCTGAGAAATATTCACCACACAGTCTACCTGAGTACTGCCTTCAACATGGCTACTAGCGTATCTGTGCGACCTGCACTGTCTAACTCACGCCTCTGGACTGCTAGCTGGGAAGCGTGCCTCACTGGATTTTCGTCCACCTATTTTCTCATGCGCATTCTTATTCGCGCATCCCCTTTCTCTACTCTATCTGAACCTTCCTATTTCTAATTCTCCTTATTCGTTCCCTTTGCCTCCCAGTCGTCCCCTTTATCTGCCACATCTACTGTTATTATCTCTATTCTTAGCTCAGTTACTTTTTACTGTGTGGCAGTTTTCTCGCTATAGATCCAATCAATGTCAAAGGGTGAAGGTCGTCCCACAGTAAACATTTCCGTAGGGGAGTGAAGAAATATAGACTTTACTATACTAGATCTCAGCATTAGGAAGTGGGGTTCCTGGTTCCCTTCCTGACTGTCTTTGCCTTCCCCCAGCCAACGAGGGAAGTCATGTACCAATTGTCAGCTGAGAAGACTGGAGCGTGAAGCTACAAGATTTCGAAGCCTGGAAACCCAGTAACTTTGCAATGAGAGGCAAATGACCTAAGTCAGTGCTTCGCAACCTTTTTTAGTTAACGGCACACTTAATGTGCCCTCAAAATTCAGCGGCACACTATAATATTTAAGTTTGTGGAGATTGTAAATATTTAAAAATTCGCTGCAATCATACAACAACGCTACTTAATTAATTAATTAATTAATTTTTTTTTCTCGATTGGTGGATAATCATAAATGAAATTATTACTTGTAAAATTGTACGTGTGAGATTCTTTCGTAATATTGAACCATAAAATTTGATTTTTTTATACCGCTAAATGGCATATTCTGCCTGCTGTTACGGAAACACCAGGCAGACATCTAAAACACTTATGTGCCGAGGTGTACCGGTTACGGAGCACTGCGTCAATCTAACCACTCTCCCAGTCAGGTGCTTAAAAAAAAAACTAACAGTTTAAAAAAAAACAAAAAAAAAACAGAAACAGTAGGGGGAAACAGATGCAGAAATGGAAAGGCAGATTACGAAACCAAATATACTCCAAATGTTCTGGAAGGAACCACACGAACTGCAAATGAAATATGGATGTGTAATTCACAGCACGTGCTTAATTGTGATCTTGTTAACACGTGTTAAACACACACAGCGTGTCAACGCGTGCGAAAAGGTGTCCTCTATAAATCCATTGTCGCTGTGTATATTTATTCATGGTATTCTCTCTTTTCCTCCATCCTTGATTTTCTCATTCTTTTTTCTTTATTAGCAGGTCTGCCTCTGACTCTTTTGCCAGTTCTTCATGTCTCTCTCTCTCTGACTTTTTTCCTATCTGCCTGTAATCTCTCTTTTTTTCACTTCATGTATCTCTATGTCCAACTCTTTCTCTCACTCTTGGTCTATCTCTGCCTTTGCGTGTTTCACTTCATATCTCTCTATATCTCTCTTCTCGCTACCTATGAATCTTTACTTCTATATACCATGTTCTGTCCCTGGATCACTCTGATTCTCCATCTGTCTTTCTCTGTGTCTCTATTTGTGTCTTTATCTGCTCCTTCCTCTCTCGATCTATGACAAACTCTCTCTCTCTCTCTCTCTCTCTCTCTCTCTCTATCTATCTATCTATCTATCTATCTATCTATCTATCTATCTATCTCATTTCCTCTAACTTTCTGCACATCCATCTGTCTCTGTGTAGTTTTCTCTGTGTCCCTCTCTCTCTCTTTCTCCATATTTTTCTCTCTCGGTCTATGCCAAATTCTACATCTTCATTTCCTTCCTTTTCCTCTCTGCACACTCATCTATCTTTGTACCGTTCTCTCAGTGCCCCTCTCTGTCTTTTTCTATCTCTCTCAGTCTATGCCTGATTTGCATTTCGCCCCCTCCCCCCACCCCACCCGTCCCTCTCTCTTTTACTCCTTCTATTTCTGTGTACTCACGGTCTCCGTTTAGTTTTCTCACTCTGTTTCCAAATCCACATCGCCATCATCATCTCACTGGAATCTTTAAAGGTTAGATGACCAGGCGACACAGTGGTACAGATCGTGAGGCCTGTATTTCGGTTTTACGCACTGAATCCGTGAGTTGTTGTTGTTGTAGTCGATATCCCATAGCTGCTGAGCTGTCTACTCGTGACAGTAAGCCGTGAGTTGTTGTTGTAGTAGTCGATATTCCATAGCTGCTGAGCTGTCTACTCTTGACAGTCATCCGTGAGTTGTTGTTGTAGTAGTCGATATTCCATAGCTGCTGAGCTACCTACTCTTGACAGTAAGCCGTGAGTTGTTGTTGTTGTGGTCGATATTCCATAGCTGCTAAGCTGGCTACTCTTGACAGTAAGCCTTGAGTTTGTTGCTGTGGTCGATATCCCATTGCTGTTGAGCTGGCTACTCTTGACAGTACGCCGTGAGATTTTGTTGTTGTAGTCGATATTCCATAGCTGCTGAGCTGTCTACTCTTGACAGTAAGCGTGAGTTGTTGGTGTTGTGGTCGATATTCCATAGCTGCTGAGCTGTCTACTCTTGACAGTAAGCGTGAGTTGTTGTTGTTGTGGTCGATATTCCATAGCTGCTGAGCTGCCTACTCTTGACAGTAAACCGTGAGTTGTTGTTGTGGTGGTCGATATTCCATAGCTGGTGAGCTGGCTTCTCTTGACAGTAAGCCGTGAGTTGTTGTTGTTGTGGGCGATATTTGATAGCTGCTGAGCTGTCTACTCTTGACAGTAAGCCGTGAGTTCAAATGTGTCTTGGTCTTCTCCCATTTCTCTTATCCCGGGGGTTCCAGAAAAAGGACTGCCTTGTCAAGGTATAAAACATATATACACACAAATTCACACAGTACATACATTCACCCATGGTTCAATCCCCATTAGAGTTGGAATTTTTTAGATCGCAAAAAGCTGCGGGGTTGACCCAGCCTCATGAACTGAGTACCAGAGTAACTCTGGGAAGGTTAATAAAGGCCGCCGGCGTGATGCTGACCACATCACCCCCTAGTGTGCCGATGGTCAAGAAAATATGAGCCTAACGCCATATTCTCAATATGCCTCGATGGTCGTGTAACGGAATCCTTTACCCTCCTTTATATACATTCAAGCAAAGTATCAAAATGGCAAAATTCACTATTGCTCACTTATTCACACACAACAAAATACTCACACTGCTCATACACAGCTTCTTCTTTCATTAAGTGTCTGGTGGCGCAAGTAATCATGTCTCTCCACAACTTCCTGTCCCCAGTATTGTTTGGCTTCTTTACATGCTATGGAGCGTCCGATCGCCAGAGTAGTTAGAACTCTGGTCTCTAGCGGCAAAGGTGCCGGGTTCGAATCCCGGTACCGACATGCTGCAGTCTACCCAGCTGTAAATGGAGTTTTGAGTTAGCGAGGGAAAAGGCAGTGATGAAGGGAATTGGTCACCTTCACCTCACGATGCTGGACCTAGTATGGTGGTCTCTAACACTTCACTCCCCTACGGCCGTATCTGCTGTGGTACATCAAAATGTCTAGTTTCTTCTCTCTGTGTCATCCTATATTTCTTCTTCCTTCTACCTCTCCTGTCGTCACAATACGCTATAGCTTCCTTCTTCTCACAACATGCCCAAAGAAAGTGGATTGCTTCTTCTAACATGAGGAATAAGCTTTCTTTGTGCTTGGGCCTCTCTCAGGGCATCCTCAACTTTTTTGGCTATTCGTGGTATTCTTAACATTCATCTTTATAACCACATCTCTGTGTCCACAATCGATGTTCCTGTTTATTTACTAAGTGTCCATAACTCACTTCCGTATGTTAGGATTGGCTCTATATAACCTGAATAACATTGAATAACACATAAATGCACACTCATCAAATATACATTACACGAGTGCTCCAACGCCCTTTAACCTTCAACCCCTTGCTATTGTCAGCCGCACGAAATAAGACCAAACCAAAGGTAAGACAAATGCGCAAATCTGATTTGAGCGCAACCAGACATCACAATCTATGTTGAGTGTCGGCAATAACCAGAGGTCTATCTGGTGTGTGAGCTAATCCATCAGGCTTGCTTTGAGCGCGGGAAACAAGACTTTCGCGCCCATACTTCAACTCTATTTCTTTTCGAGACTAATGAACGAGTATTTTTATCTAGACTGTTACCATCAATGTCAGGTCTTTTAAACTTCCTGGCACTGGTTGAATTACTTGTAAAGGTAAAGGAATCCCATAGCAGATACTGCCGTAGGGGTGTGACGTGTTAGAGATTTCACCACACTAGGCCAAGCATCGAGAGATGGGGTGAGCAGTTCCTTTCCTTTCTGCCTTTTCCTTCCTTAACTCAAAGAGCAGAGTCATGTACACATTTACAGCGGGTAAACGGGAGCGTGTCTGCACCGTGATTCGAACCTGGCATCTTTGTCGCGAGAGACGAGCGACAAAGTGCTAAAAGATCTTCTCATGAATAGTTCTCAATAATTCATAAAGGTACAAATCAAAATGAAAGTCCTTGATGAGATGTGACAGCAGTTTGGGTCTGAAAATACATATGTTTTAAGACAAAGAATCAAAGATGTGTGGAAGAGAGACATAAATTCAGCAAGCTGGGAGTATGACGCTGCCGATCGCACAAAGTGCCACCTCAGATTGGGCGAAAAGAAGCTCTCACAGCAAGCAGACGAGAGGAGAAAACGTCGAAAGTAACATCAGGAAAATAAGCAGCTGGGGGCTGTCACCTCAGGGACGCATTCCCATAGTCAGCTATGACTGAATGGGCTATTATAAGACACAGATTATAAGAAATTATGCAGTATATCATATGATAACAAATCAAACATATTACGGATCAGAGGTGCCAACCACAAGCCCGCATCAATCGGACGAAGAATGGAGCAGTGACGACGACATTCCTCTTCAGCGAATCCGAGATCAAAGAGTAATTTACACCCCTATTACTTCAGACGCTGAACAAAATACCACGCAGTCTCTAAATACAGATGCTGAATTATCCACGCACACCCTTACTGAAATCATCGATTATGCTCCTAGGTAAAAAATAAGAGCAGAATCCGACATGGACACACTCAGCCCACACGAGGATCAGGACAACATGGCAGATGAACCCTTCACTGACATTTGGTCAGACGCCAAACGTCCGTACGTGTCTGACGACTCCATACCCATTGCGAAATATACGACCGTCACAAGAGCATATCAGAAACAAAATCCTCCACCCACGTCGACCTGCACAGAGAAACAAATCGACTCTTCAACACTTACCTCCCACACCATCGTTACCATCGAGCGACGATAAACACAACGCTTTCAACGACAACGTACGACAGTCGCCTATCCAAACGTGAGATAGCGCTATTAGAACTCGCCAAACTCCTTTAGAGCGCAGATTCAGTACTAGTTCTACCACCACCTCTAGTACTCACCAGCTTTATTTTTAAGACGAATGGTTTCACCAGCTTTATTTTTAGGCCGAGTGGTTTTTTTTTTTTTACACGAAGATGTCAGCCCTCCTTTTCATCACCATACTACTGCCCATGGTAGTATTAGCCGCGATAGATGTCAGTATTATATCAGTTAAACCACTAACCGAAAACAGAATGCTCTGGCGTGATGCCACAGTTTTTGAACATTTTAAAGAAATAAGTGACTCTTAGTCCTCATGGACACTGACAATTATTTCCTCATTTAATCCATTAAGAAGTTAACTGAATGAACTTACACAAACTTTCCAGGATTTAGAACATTTTATCATTAGACTTATGAGTGATTTCAGGTCCTCTTAAAATACTAATTACATTGATTTATTCATAGCTACCAAATTTGAAGTGCACATGCTTAGTAGTGTCACCGTAGGGTTTGCCCAAGCATTGTTTATGCTTCTGGCAAGGTTATATGAACGCTTAAAGTATGTCACCGTAGGGTTTGCCCAAGCATTGTTTATGCTTCTGACAAGGTTATATGAATGCTTAAAGTATGTCACCGTAGGGTTTGCCCAGGCATTTTTTTTTTCGTACGCCCGCTAATACTCGAGGCGAAATCTCAGGTTATTATTAATGTCTAACCTGACATTGATTTTACGTGAGTATCCCTTTTCTTGTACAGAGACAGGTGTCCCTCGCCATTCAGGCAGATACTCGCCGATTTCGGAGGTACCCATTAGAGCTGGGTCGGCTCAGGAGCCGCCAATTCCTGGTCGACGACACTCCTTCAAATGTACTCGCCAGGTCTCGAGTTAATCCAGTCCAAATCCCGGTCGACGAAAAATCCTCAAATGCCGTCGCCCGGGTTTGATCCTGAATCACCCGGACGCCAGAGCAGTGTTGTAACCACTACGCTAGCGCGGCTCCCCCCAGGCATTATAAATAACAGACAACGGTTCACTAACTTCGCTTGCGTTAGTAAAACGTGAGTATTTTTCTAGTAAGTAGTAAATAAAGCTCGACCAATAGTTTGAGCTGGAAAACAGATTAGGGAACGAATCAGAGGTAGCGAAAGAAACGCACCAGGTAACAATGACTAGAGGTCAGAAAGGTGTGCGGGTTTCTGAAGGGCAGTCGGGGTTTCAGAAGTTGAAGAAGCAAGAAGTGCTTTTGGCGGTTGCCACCAGTTTTAACAGATTCTGTGGTTATACAGATAAGTTCAGAAGTTATACAGAAAATGCATAAGCTGTAGAGATAACTCAGAAGATTAAAAGATTCTGTGGTTAGACAGAAATAACATAAGTTTTAGAAAGTTCAGAGGATGTGATAGCTCTAGTCAGTAACTATACAAGATAACTAAGAAGTTTCCTACAGACAGAGTGGAAGATGATTAAGAAAGTCCTTATAGTCACAGTAGAGAGTGTATTTCGGGAGATATTCAGGGAATTGCCTGTAAGTATGGTTTTGAACTTATCATTCATATTGATGAAAAATTGCAGGAGAAGTAAATCAGAAATCCCAAGAAGACAGGTCAAATAAACAATGAGAACTTTGTTGACCAAGCAACCTAGAGAAGAGAAGTATTTGAATGATACATTGATGGTCAAGCTTGGTACTGTTATATACGAATAGATGGTAAGAATGAATTCCAAGAGGAAAACCATATTTTTATCAGAGTGAGTTCACAGAGAGTGAACCAATGAGTCGTCTACAGAAATAGTTACGACAAGTAAGCGACTGGGAGAGTCGACTTCTTTAAAAACTACCTGCATGATCTCGCATGTAAGTATGGAGAATAGAAGACTTGTTACATATATAAGAATTATACTATGCTTTTCAGGACCGGAAATAGAGGCAGGTGTGACCAAGTTTGGTCAGGAGGAATAAAAGCACAAGACAATGAGTTGGAAGTGCTGATCAGGAGTATTGAGGCATATTAAGCAAACTGAGGTAGAGTTTGAAGAGGCTAAACAAGTAAATGGAGATGATAGAAGAACAAGGAGAGATTTAGTATATATATATATATATATATATATATATATATATATATATATATATATATATATATATATATATATATATATATATATATATATATATATATATATATATATATATGTGTGTGATGGGGCGGAAAAGACGTCCGCCCCCTTCCCGTTTTTGGGCAGATTTATCGCCCATGTATTTTAGAAGTGCGCGCAGCACGCTAGTATGTAAAAAGTCTTCAAGATTGATGAAAAGGCCATAATAATGCATTAAAATTAAGTTGTGGTGTAGAATTGTGTTATTTGATAATAGCGGTAGGTTTTATTTGTGTTTTCGTGCATGATAAAGCATAATCGCGAGTGTTGTTGATGCGGCTAAATTAATCCACGCAGCGCGCAGTAAATTGAGTGATTCGACCTGGGCTTATAAAAGAAAAGCGGGCCTACTTTGCTACTGCCGCCCAGAGAGAACAGACGAAGTAAGACACACAGAGCCAAGCTGTAAATGCCTTGAGCACGTGAGTTAATTTAAATTAGAATTAGTTTTCTATATTTCTGAAATTATATCGATGTGGCAATTTTAATGTTTAGTGAATTAGGTCTAAATAAATACATAGATGTGTTCCCAAAGGAAATGTCTTTTTAGGGCATTATGATTTAGTCTCGAAATGATAGATGAGTGAAAATAATGTTTGATAGGTTTTATTAGGCATGCTAAGTCCAGATTGCGGCTGTAAGAGCGATTATTTCAGTCATCAGACCGGGCAAGAAAGGCGAAGATAGTATGAAAGTATTTTGTACATGAAACTGGACAGAAATGTTATCAGAAACTGCAATTTATATAATATTAACTAGTTGGGAAGATGGCAACCGGGAGAGCCACGTGGTGATTGTATAAAAGCGGCGCGAGGAGTCTGCAATAACACTCTTAGTTATCAAGCCTATAATGTTACGCAGTTTTATATCGTGTGAATCGACACGTGGGTGAAAGTACGTTAAATGTAATTTTCCCCAGTAATAGAAGAGAGAGTTTTCGTGGTAAATTTCCTTTATGTGATGACTAGTTCTAGTTGTTAAGTCAAGAATAATTATATTTTATTCTTTGGTATTTCACGTTTATTGATTATTCTACTGTATATCTTTAGTGGGTTACTTTGAAGTGAGAATATGTATTTAGATTTCTGGAGAGCGTGCGTAAGGCGTAAGGCACGTTGAAACAGGTGTTTCTCTGTTTGCTCCCGGCGGAGCATGGAAACACCAATGCAGCTGGTGTCCATTACAGGCCCACAATAAGCATTTTGATGCTATTGCTGTGGTTGTTTCGGTGACGGTAACGATGTGTTTCATGTGATGAGTTCTCAGTCTCATCAGGGGTCGTATACGACACGCTTGTTACCAGGCGCACCAGTCGCCACTTACGACATGTTCAGAGGGCAGTGACGAATATTGAGATGGATCAGTTCGAGGTGGTGGTTTACTCTTATTACTGAGAGTATTTGATGTACATTTAGTTGAAGAATATTATTTTATGTCCAGTTGATTATTATTTAATTATTGTAATGTGAAGAATGGTTTGTGAGAGCACGTGGGCTCACTTGAAGATATATATTTCTCTTCTCCGCTCCTGAGGGAGCATGGGGCCACCAGTGTGATTTCATCCGTATGAAGCATTCAGATGCTCGTGCAGTAGTAGTTTCGGTAGCAATCTGTGTTACACGGTGAAGTTGCCAGCCTCATGCACAACACCATACTAGTCTCATTGGACGACATGCATGAGTGTGTGTGTGTGTGTGTGTGTGTGTGATAGCTGAGTGTGTGCTCTTGCAGTAGTGGTTTCGGTAGCAATCTGTGTTACATGGTGAGATTGCCAGCCTCATGCACAACACCATACTAGTCTCATTGGACGACATGCATGAGTGTGTGTGTGTGTGATAGCTGAGTGTGTGCTCTTGCAGTAGTGGTTTTGGTAGCAACCGATGTTACACGGTGAGATTGCCAGCCTCATGCACAACACCTTACTAGTCGCATTGGACGACACGCATGAGTGTGTGCGTGTGTGATAGTTGAGGGTGGCGTGGAAGGACTGTTTGGCAGGTGAGAGCATCATTATTTAACTACTATGATTTTAACTATTCGTTGCTTTGTTTGTTTCTTCAGACTAGCAATCGGGCACATGCTGGGTGTTTTGTTTTGTTTTGTTGTGTTCGCTAGTTTATTTGTTTAATGTTTGCTGAGTCACTGAATGGGTTGTAAAAATAAATACAGCCCCTGCCTCTAGAATCAAGAGTTTTATTGTTGTTCGGGTCGGTGCGAGTGTGAAAAGAGAGTGATCAAACATATCACAATATAATCATCATCATCATCTCGCCCACCCTACCACAATTGGCGTCGTCGGCAGGATAAGGCAGACAGTGACACCGAGCAAATAGCAAACGAACAAATATTGTAAACACCCAGCAGTGCAGTCTTGCATCAAGATGGCTTCGACCAATGCGCCTGTGAAGGAGTGTACGTGAAGGGGCCAGAGATAAGGTTATTTAGTGGAGAGGGGAGTCCCACTTGGCAAGAGTTTGTGGAAGATGTAGAGGCCGCGTGGAAGGTGGCGGCTTTTTGGGCAGAAGACAAGTTAGACATGATCTGGAACAACCTCACACCATGGGTATCTAGAGAATTACGGATACATGGCGGGGCCAAGGCCAGCCCTGAGCAGTTACTCAAGATAATAGAAAGAGCCTACAGCGAGCTACCACCAGTCAGTGAGATGACCAGGAATTTCCAGGCCGGGAGTCAGGGGCCTAGGGAATGTGCTGTTTTCTGTGAAGTCAAGAAGCCAGAGACACTGGTGCAGATAGCAAGTGCAGAAGATCAGAATGAAAAGGAGGCACTTAAAGCAGAATTATCTCTCCTAAAGGCCCAGCTAGCACAGATGTCACAGTCCAGTTCGCCAGCACAAGAGGAGGTGCAGAGAAAGAGAGCACCATGCCAGCCGCGGGAACAGCCAACGCAAGACGAGGAGGTGTGTCCGCGGGAACAGCCAACGCAAGACGAGGAGGTGTGTCCGCAGGAACCGCAACTAGCCCTTCTTGTATGTGAGAGTCAGGCTGTCGTCAAGAAAAGCTGTAAGCTGACAGCACCAATAAACGCAGTGGCACCGACAAGGCGAAAAGGGATGTGCAAGTGGTATAGTGTCCACAGGGGATGGGGGTTCATCACGCCAGATGATGGAGGTATTGATGTATTCGTACATCAGACCAAGATCTACAGAAAGGGATTCCGGAGTCTGGCGAAGAATGAACGAGTAGAATTTGACAGCAAACCATCGGTCCAGGGCATGGAAGCAGTCATTGTATGCGGCATTGGCGGTCAAGAGTGTAAGGGCAGCAGGAAGCGACCCATGGCACAGAGGAAGCCCAGAAAGATAAGATGCTACAATTGTGGAGACCTGTCAGACTACATGGCAGCCAAGTGCCCTCAAGGCCCGCTTCCGAAGAGATGTTTTGAATGCAAATCCCCAGAACATTTGATAGCCGCCTGTCCCTCAAGGAGCTCTTTCCCTAGACGGACTGTCACAACCAGGTTGCCTTTAGGGCGCAAGCCAAGAGATGGCCACGACAACTGTCACACTAAGGGCGCCGAGAAAATTGGTCGTCGTCTAGGTGAGGAAACCCGTCCTAAGCAGATAGGAGGGAGTGCAAATCAAGGTTCAGCAGAGGAGACTCATCAAAAGCAGATTGTGGGGAACGTAAGCCACCGTCCACACAAAATGAGTGGAAAACACGTCAAGAGCGATCTCCCTTCAAAGTCGACAGCTGCAAGCACTGACAAGCAGATGTCACGGGCAGGCAGCGACGCGGCACCGGTGAGCGAGTCTTCAAGACCACAGCGGCTGACAGCCCGACAACGTACAACTGGAGACATGACGACCAAGAGAGTCCCCAGCCGGGTTGTACCGATTACAGAATCTGAGCACAAAGCATCGCCGCTCAGAAAGAGTCCTGCGCAGCACCAACGATCCGAGAGATTTCGAGTGAAGCGCCAGAGGTAGTGATGTTGTCGGGACGACAACAAAATTAGGAGGGAGATATGTGATGGGGCGGAAAAGACACCCGCCCCTTCCTGTTTTTGGGCAGATTTATCGCCCATGTATTTTAGAAGTGCGCGCAGCACGCTAGTATGTAAAAAGTCTTCAAGATTGATGAAAAGGCTATAATAACGCCTTAAAATTAAGTTGTGGTGTAGAATTGTGTTATTTGATAATAGCGGTAGGTTTTATCTGTGTTTTCGTGCATGATAAAGCATAATCGCGAGTGTTGTTGATGCGGCTAAATTAATCCGCGCAGCGCGCAGTAAATTGAGTGATTCGACCTGGGCTTATAAAAGAAAAAGCGGGCCTACTTTGCCACAGCTGCCCAGAGAGAACAGACGAAGTAAGACACACAGAGCCAAGCTGTAAATGCCTTGAGCACGTGAGTTAATTTAAATTAGAATTAGTTTTCTATATTTCTGAAATTATATCGATGTGGCAATTTTAATGTTTAGTGAATTAGGTCTAAATAAATACATAGATGTGTTCCCAAAGGAAATGTCTTTTTAGGGCATTATGATTTAGTCTCGAAATGATAGATGAGTGAAAATAATGTTTGATAGGTTTTATTAGGCATGCTAAGTCCAGTTTGCGGCTGTAAGAGCGATTATTTCAGTCATCAGACCGGGCAAGAAAGGCGAAGATAGTATGAAAGTATTTTGTACATGAAACTGGACAGAAATGTTATCAGAAACTGCAATTTAGATAATATTAACTAGTTGGGAAGATGGCAACCGGGAGAGCCACGTGGTGATTGTATAAAAGCGGCGCGAGGAGTCTGCAATAACACTCTTAGTTATCAAGCCTATAATGTTACGCAGTTTTATATCGTGTGAATCGACACGTGGGTGAAAGTACGTTAAATGTAATTTTCCCCAGTAATAGAAGAGAGAGTTTTCGTGGTAAATTTCCTTTATGTGATGACTAGTTCTAGTTGTTAAGTCAAGAATAATTATATTTTATTCTTTGGTATTTCACGTTTATTGATTATTCTACTGTATATCTTTAGTGGGTTACTTTGAAGTGAGAATATGTATTTAGATTTCTGGAGAGCGTGCGTAAGGCGTAAGGCACGTTGAGACAGGTGTTTCTCTGTTTGCTATCGGCGGAGCATGGAAACACCAATGCAGCTGGTGTCCATTACAGGCCCACAATAAGCATTTTGATGCTATTGCTGTGGTTGTTTCGGTGACGGTAACGATGTGTTTCATGTGATGAGTTCTCAGTCTCATCAGGGGTCGTATACGACACGCTTGTTGCCATGCGCACCAGTCGCCACTTACGACATGTTCAGAGGGCAGTGACGAATATTGAGATGGATCAGTTCGAGGTGGTGGTTTACTCTTATTACTGAGAGTATTTGATGTACATGTAGTTGAAGAATATTATTTTATGTCCAGTTGATTATTATTTAATTATTGTAATGTGAAGAATGGTTTGTGAGAGCACGTGGGCTCACTTGAAGATATATATTTCTCTTCTCCGCTCCTGAGGGAGCATGAGGCCACCAGTGTGATTTCATCCGTATGAAGCATTCAGATGCTCGTGCAGTAGTAGTTTCGGTAGCAATCTGTGTTACACGGTGAGGTTGCCAGCCTCATGCACAACACCATACTAGTCTCATTGGACGACATGCATGAGTGTGTGTGTGTGTGTGATAGCTGAGTGTGTGCTCTTGCAGTAGTGGTTTCGGTAGCAATCTGTGTTACATGGTGAGATTGCCAGCCTCATGCACAACACCATACTAGTCTCATTGGACGACATGCATGAGTGTGTGTGTGTGTGTGTGATAGCTGAGTGTGTGCTCTTGCAGTAGTGGTTTTGGTAGCAACCGATGTTACACGGTGAGATTGCCAGCCTCATGCACAACACCTTACTAGTCGCATTGGACGACACGCATGAGTGTGTGCGTGTGTGATAGTTGAGGGTGGCGTAGAAGGACTGTTTGGCAGGTGAGAGCATCATTATTTAACTACTATGATTTTAACTATTCGTTGCTTTGTTTGTTTCTTCAGACTAGCAATCGGGCACATGCTGGGTGTTTTGTTTTCTTTTGTTTTGTTTTGTTTTGTTTTGTTCGTTGGTTTATTTGTTTAATGTTTGCTGAGTCACTGAATGGGTTGTAAAAATAAATACAGCCCCTGCCTCTAGAATTCTCGCCCACCCTACCATATATATATATATATATATATATATATATATATATATATATATATATATATATATATATATATATATATATATATATATATATATATATATATATATATACACGAGATAAAGAGTTTATGTATGAAGCAACTATGATACAACTGTATGTGAGCTCTATGAAGAATTACCTGCGTTATTGAAGAATATTGCATGTAAATAAATGTTTTTGCAAGAGAGAAAACATATGTTTGAGTCTATCCTTGAGGGTTCTTGTATGTAGGCCAGGTCAATAATCATTATAAAATCCACTATACGATCAGTCACTATAATAACAAGGGAGAAGGAAGAGAACGAGTCGAGGGTTGAACAAAGGAGGAAAAAGTAGTTCATCCAGGAATCACCAACTCTGTCGGAGATGGCCAGTACTTATACACCATAGCATTAACTTGGAAGATAAACAAAAGAGACTTGTGTGTGTAAAAACTTGAAATACTTCACTAGGCCTGCCATATGCCACCTAGTGAAAGCACACACACCACGGTCATACACACTTTGATTTGGTAACCAGAGTTTAGTCCACACACACACTGTTACAGTAGAACGCTTACAGATCTCATGATACGATTTCAGAAAATTAGACAAGCCAATCGGACTAGGCCATCCATACTTCCTTTTATAGGAGATGCGCTAGAGTACCTTTTTGGTACTGCTACTGACTCTAATTATGGCGACTTACAACATGCCATACAAGACTTAGCTACAAATCAAGAGAAGACAAAACATGTCATTGGCAAAAGCCTAACTATTGTTAATAGCACACAAAATGCTATCACACCGAGAAGGATTAGAATAAACGACTTGAGATCAGTGATGATGCACTTAACGAATTTTACTGAAATTGCTGTAACTAGACTGGTAAACCAGACTTATGCAATTGATAAATTTATCTCCACCTATCTCACATTGCAGAATTTTTTATACAACGCCACTGATTTGCTTACACATGCCACGAATACTTTGACTTCCGTTGAGTCACGCATAGACATGTTAAAGATCCACAGATTACCACCCTCACTTCTCACACCCTTCGACCTGCAGTCCATCTTTGACCAACTCTCCGTTTTGCTTCCCCCTACTCTTCGACCATCAGATATTCCTCCACAGAACCTTTTCTCTTACTACGAATCTCTCACAGTGGATGCGATTCTGACTCATACCGATCTAGTTATCTTAGTTCGTATTCCCCTCATCATTGTTGATGACGTTTACGACTTATATCGCGTTCACTCTATCCCCACACCTTTTCCTTCACACCTATCTTCTACGACTGATGCTGAGAAGCACCCTTTAGCAACATACGATTCTCAAACCCATGCACTCGCTATCAACAAGGCACGAACATATTTTGCTATTGTGTCGAAAGACAACTTTGAGAGATGTATTGATATGCCACTTTCATTTTGTGCACTAGATCGCCCATTTTATGATACACGTACTCATCGCTCATGTATAATTGCATTGTTTGAAAATGATGTTGAGAACACAAATGTTATGCACAAGAACTGTTACTTTCACACACATATCCCCCATTATTTGTCGTATGAGTCTCCACTCATGGTTTTTAAAAAATGCTTTTCAAACCTATCATCCTCTCCAAAATAATACTTCCATTTACTCTTCAATCCAGCTCAAACCTCCCTTTCATTTACTCAGTCTTCCTCCCACTTGTTCCGTTACCGATAATTCTTTTAGACTTGATGCGCCCTTCCAGGACTCTTCAGTCTTACGTAAGGGCATACCTTCAGAGAATGCATCGATAGCCTTCAATCACTCTTCCTCAATGGTCTGGAAGCCTCTTCTTGCTTTCCTCCATCCAGAGACCACGTTTGTCCTTCCTCCAGCACAACAACCATTAGACACCATTGATATGTCCTCCTTGATTAATGAACTAGATACCATTCACACACCAACCACCATGATAAGACAAACGAGATTGTCTGGTTTGGCAATATTTATTAGCATTGTTATTATCACCATACTGATTTGTCTGATATATAAGTACAAAGTTTATAGACGAATACTTTGTAAGAAACAGAGTACTGTTAACACTACTCCTGATGGTGAAAACCAGATGAGTCCTCCTGATATCACCCAGAAAAGTGTTACTGAGAACATCCCCATTACTACATTTACACCCCTCCCCATCCCCATCACATCACCTAGCTTCTTCTACCCTCCGCTCACGCCACGTTGACATGCCTGTAGTAGAACATACTCATCGCAGTAACACTGCATTGCACAGTAGCGATGCCCATATAGAGCCCATGATGTTGGGACAGACAAGAATATTTCGCGGAGTGCGACACAAAATTCTTATGATGTCATACCCCTATGAATAACATTGTTGTGTGCAAGTTGACACGCATTTGTACTGACAGCACTTAAATTATTAGAAATCCCTTCCAATGACTAATCACTACAGTTTTGACTTTTATTGTTTATCCATTAACCATGCAACTGTCTTGTAAAGTTGAGAACAAAACCTTGTACATATTTTTACTTCACAATTGCAAATTTTCTGGAGAAGATAAGGTTGTTCAGACATACACTTGTTGACAAAAGAAATGACAGTGCTGGTGCATCCAAGACTGTCATCAGTCGCGCACAATTCACTGACGACATTCTTCTCCACATACATTACCACTCACTTGTTTTGGTGGAACAGTGTTACATTGTTGACTGATAGCTACATATTTTGTGAAGGTCAAATTTATGTTAGAACAATTTATTACAAAAGTTGGTATTACTCTGTACGTCTTTATGCCTGACAATGAGCTGTTAATGGCACTAGACGTTTTAAGACATCAAATGTCTTCTGACAAACCACTGACCTCAGTGACAGAAGAGATGTCGGATTGTAATTATGTATAATAACTCGTCATAATGTTTGAGGTTCATTGAACCCTATTGCGTTTTGAGTTCAGTATTGGCACTAAGATGCCAAAGTCAAATTGTACTAACATTTGAGAATTTTTGTTGTTATGGACATTGTCATGAAATATTTGATAACACTGTTGTTAACGCCCCACATTTGTGAATTTTTTTGATGTTATAGACATTGTCATGAAACATTTTATAGGAGCCTCTACTAGCTGGTTATAACACATAAATTTTGTTGGGGATAATAGCATGTAAGACAAGTACACCTACGAGAGCCCTCGATTTACGAATGTTTTCGAATAGTGAATTTTAGGGATTTGGATATATATTCTTGATAGAACGCAAATGTCTCCTTATAGGATACATTTGTGTAGCCCCGTGATCTATGTCACTGGAAGGCCTACTATTGATACCATAGCATCATTCGTGCTAATAGTTATCAGTTAGATTAGGAAGAACAGTTACGATGTTTTATTGAAATAAAGACTCGAGTTACGCTAGTATCAGATTGAAACTGATACTAGTCGAAACTAGGTTAAATAGCGACTCAACGCTATCTTTTTGCGGGAGTTGCTTAGCAACCGATGAAGTAAATCGAAATAGCCGAGACCCTCCATCGGTAAGCATATGACACCCAATAAAATAAATAAAGAAATATTAGACTAACCAATCAAAAGGTAGTAAAATCGCCCACCACTCTGAGATAGCAAATTTCGCATATCCGAAGTCAGTTGATCTACAGAAGCCAGTTTGTACGGACGTAGCCCTAGTCCATCCAACTGCTGGTCTTGAAGTTATCAAGATATCAACTCTGTGTGAAGCAGATAATTTTTATATAGTTGGGAATTCAAATTACCCGTAAGTACAGCTTCGTGTGACTTTTTCATTTTTCAGAATAAAACCTAGTTAGGCCAGAAATACCTAAATGTTGGGAAAACGATCTGAACTTATAAGAAATGAAAACTAAGCTCTCTAATGTCAAATTATCTCAAGTAGATAGAGACCCGGCTATCAGTTACCCTATGTTGGATAAACATGAGAAGCATACCGAAAAAGAACCAGGCAAAGTATTTGTATCAAATTTGGATTGAAATACAAGGAGGAAAAATAAATGTATATCAAGACACTACTTTGCATGAGGAATTGTAATTGTATGCAAATGACTTTTTTTTGGATTTTATGTTTAAGATAATAAAATGTTTTCCTGGATCCCTGAAGACTTTCTTAACTACCCCCTGATGAAGGTTTTTGCAGTTACTAGCGGATATTAAGTATGCTAATGATTGTCACAAAAACATTAAACGCCACAGAGGAATTCTGGAACGAACGTGGGTACGAACATCATAACTATCTCTGGTAGGACACCAGTATCTTGACTTGAATGATACAATAAGCAAACACACAAGAAACTTGAACATATATGCCTTATATTTGAATCAACATATACACCCCACGGTAACAAAGAAACACTCATGCAAGATGTAGAACCATACATGTATCTTTGCAGAAATATAAACAAAAGCGGAGGGACAAACAGTGATATGAAAATAATAATACAAAAGGCACAGGTGCTTTCAGCGCATTTGGAAATATATAGAAATCACAAGAAATCAATTCCAACCCAAAAATTAGAATATTCAACTCAAATGCCAAGTCAGTCTTATTGTGTAACTGTAAAACATGGAGACTGCCATCAATGGTACCTATACCTTGTAGCGGTATGGCAGCTTGTGTACCCTGATAATCCCCAGAGCAATGCCAGTGGGAGTTTTACTCCTGGTAGGTTCAACCATGCTGGACTGGTCTGCGTGGGTAGGGGTCAGACAAAAGCTGGTACCCTGGTCCTCCAGGTTGGGGGTTTTAGCACAGGGCCGACACCCTTGTCTGTGTAAAAAATCGCACACGTTGCGGAAACAGCAATAAGTGAAAATACTTTGATGCGGGACGGACATCCGGAGTCTCAGGCTCGTATGACTGACAGTGGTGAAAGCCGAAAGGAAGCCACTGGCATGAAAACGGATGCCCAGACCGCAAAACACGAAAGCAAAATTGGTTTTTGGAATGTCAGAACTATGAATGAGGCAGGAAAGCTGAGACAGATCACGGCAGAGATGAGGAATTACAAACTACATATCCTGGGAATAAGCGAGAGCAGATGGACAGGGATGGGGAGAATAAAAACAGCTACAGGGGAAACAGTACTTTATTCTGGTAGAGAAGACGGTCAGCACAACGAAGGTGTAGCCATTATCCTTAAGAAGAGAATGGAAGGGTCTCTACTGGAATGGAAACCCATTAACAACAGACTAATAAGAGCAAGACTGAGGGGGAGATTCACCAACACCACAATTATACAATGCTATGCACCAACAAACGACAGCGATGAAGAGATCAAGGACGAGTTCTATCAACAGGTACAAAAGGAAATGGAAACTGTACCCAGGTACGATCTTATTATAGTAATAGGAGACCTAAATGCGAAAGTTGGAACACATAATAATTATAACGAAAGAGTAATGGGGAAATGCGGCAGTGGAACAGTAAATGAGAATGGGGACAAATTAATAAGCTTCTGCAGTATTAACAACCTGGTCATTGGAGGAACACTTTTTCAACACAAAGAAGTGCACAAGTTAACATGGGAATCACCAAACGGACGAGACAAAAACCAGGTAGATCACATAATGATCAATGGCAGATGGAGACATGCACTACAAGACGTGAAAGTAAGAAGAGGCGCAGATGTGGGAAGTGATCATCACCTAGTAGTAGCAAGACTGAAGGTGAAACTCAGAGCTGCTGGACCAGTTGCAGTCAAACAGAAAAGATATAACATCACGAAACTTAAGGACCCCCTCACCAGAAAAGCGTTCATGGTCGACGTAAAGAGGCGATATCTGATTACCAAAAGTCAGGAAAGAACAGAGACCGACGATGTGGACCAGAAATTCAACACCATCTCAACAATATACAAAGAAAGCAGCAAGTCATGCTTGGGATTCCAGGAAAGAAAGAGCCAAGACTGGATAACACCAGAAACGCTAAACACCATAGCGAAGAGAAAGGAAATGAAAAGGAAGAAAACAGAAGCTAAGTCTCCCAGGTTAAAGGCAATATATAGTGAACAGTACAGTCAGCTGGACAAGGAAGTAAAACGTCAAACCCGCGCTGACAAAAGGACATTTCTGGATGACCTTGCAAGACAGGCAGAAGAGGCAGCACTGAGAAATGAACAAAGCACAGTTTATAAAATAACTAAAGCTATCAGCGGAAAACGAGGTGCAAACAACATAACGTTAGTAAGAGACAAGCAAGGGAACCTCATCACCACAGCACAGGGGCAGGAAACAAGATGGGCAGAGCACTTCAGAGAAACACTGAATAAGGAACCACCAGAGACTCAGCTGAATGTTCCTGCGGCTGAAAGTGACTTAGACGTAATTACAGACATTCCACGAAAAGAAGAAATTATCACAGCTATCAAAGGGCTAAAAAATGGAAAAGCACCTGGTCACGACAATCTGAATGCTGAGCTATTCAAGACAGACCCTGAACTAGCAGCAGAACTATTAGAACCACTATTTGCACAAGTCTGGGAAACTGAGACAACACCAACAGAGTGGAGTAAAGGAATAATTGTCAAATTGCCCAAGAAGGGCGACCTTGCAGACTGCAACAACTGGAGAGGAATTACCCTCCTCTCAGTTCCCAGCAAAATACTAGGCAGGATAATCATCCAGAGAATTTCAAAAGCAGTTGACCAAAAACTGAGGAAAGAACAAGCGGGCTTCAGAAAGAGCAGAAGATGTGCAGATCATATATTTACCCTCAGGAACATTATAGAGCAGTGCTCAGAATGGCAGAGACAGCTGTACATTAACTTTGTTGATTTTGAAAAGGCTTTCGACAGCATACACAGGGACAGCCTATGGAAAATTCTGAGGGCTTATGGAATTCCCAGCCGCATTGTTTCCATTATAAAAAGCCTCTGTTCTAACTTTACGTGCAGTGTTGGATCGAGTAATGTAACTTTCGAAGTGAAAACAGGAGTACGACAGGGATGCCCCTTATCAACAACATTATTTTTGACAGTCATAGATTGGGTGATGCGCCAGACTACAGAGGGCAGTCCAAGAGGAATTAGATGGACAACGTTTTCTACACTGGAAGATTTGGAATATGCAGATGACATTGCACTACTCGCGCATTCACACCAACATTCAAGAAAAAACCGATAGACTGAATAAGTATGGCCAGCAGGCTGGCCTGAACATCAATTTGAAGAAGACAGAGGTCATGACACTAAATGTGGACAATCCTGAGCCAGTAACAGTAAGGAACCAGAAGTTAGAACAGACAGACACATTTACTTACCTAGGAAGCATAGTAACACCTGACGGCGGAACAAGCAAGGACATTAACAACAGAATGAATAAAGCGAGAACAGCCTTTGCTGTTCTCAACAACATTTGGAAGTCTTCCCAGTACAGCACAAACACCAAATTAAGACTGTATGAGAGCTGTGTACTTTCTGTGCTTCTCTATGGTGCGGAATGTTGGAGAGTAACAGAGAAGGAAATGTCGAAACTGTCCTCCTTCCACACAATCTGCCTAAGGAAAATTCTCTGAATCTTTTGGCCAAACACCATCAGCAACCAAGAACTACTTATTCGGAGTAACCAGGAGGACATGCACACCATCATAGCTGGCAGACGCTGGAGTTGGGTTGGCCATGCCCTCAGAAGGGACCCTGATACCATCACAAGAACAGCTATGCAATGGACCCCCGAGGGAAAGCGAAAGAGAGGCCGACCAAAAACAACTTGGCGGAGAACTGTGGAAGCTGAGATGCAAAGAATGAACCACAGTTGGGGCACTGTACGAAGGATGGCCGTCGACCGAGCAAAGTGGAAAAATAGAAGGACTGGAGTGGTACCAAAGTGATACGTCTGACAAGATCCAGGCAACTGCCAGTAGAAAAAGAGAAGAGAAGAAGCTGGCTATGGATATGACACTGAGGAATCTGTTGATAGCATTACAAGGCAGTCCTTATTCTGGGACCCCTAAAGTAGAGTGGTAGACCATACACAAAAAAGAAAAAAAAACACTCGGAGAAGAGGACTGGAGACAGCGAGGCAAATGATGAGCACGACCTGGACAGACCTTGAGCCATCAGGCACGTGACATGAGGACTTTGCATGAGTTTATTAAAGGCACCTTAGGCAACTAAATCTTACTGATAGTGGTGATGATGATTATTCATAAGGAAGCGCTGCGTTGGATTTGGTTTTAAGGACTATGTTCATTGCGCACGGACAACTCCATTAGTGCTCCGATCTTCTCCATTAGATTACACAAGGAGGATCTCAGCACAGTGCACAAACTACCTAGCACTGGCGAGAATCCCCATGTATGTATATACATGTATGAATCACACATTCTATAAATATTTGTGTGCTAGCTAGGTCTCCTAATTTTTAAAGTTCGCCAGAGCAGCGGTCTTATGGCCTACTCTTTATGATTTCCAACTGTCGATGGATTTTTATCGTGGGAAACGTGCACACGGGACTTCCTTCTTTTTATTGCTCTTATTCGAGAAGGCTAGGCATCTGATGTCACTACCCAGGAGACTGGGGGGGGGAGTATGACATCATTAGGACCACTAGATCTGAAAAAAAAGTCCATAAATTATATTCCCTCTACTGGGAGTCGAGCCCGGTACCTTTAGAATTGGAGGCGGACGCCATACCTCTAAGCCACTCCGACTCCCCTCGTGAGTTCGTGTGTTTTTTATTTCTTCCGATTTAATCTAACTGGAATATGATTTAAACTGCGAGAGGCGAATACAACTCTCAACATCAAGATCAGACGCCGAGCACTGTTCAGACGGTCCATGAATATTTAATAACTCCCTATTCAAACACGTGATGATATATTGTTGCGCACATATTCTTTTGTGTGACGCACAGATTACTGTTGGTACGCATACAAATGTAAAATGTATTTATTTGTCTGATAAAAATATATTTATCTTTGAATTCACGATTCTTAGTATAAGGGACAGAACTCAGATTAGTCGATGTGTATTCATTCTATGAGTTATCTGTTCTTGTATCTTTCCTGAATATCAAACTTGGCGTATGAATTTAGACTTATGTCATATTTTGTGTCTGGTATAGCCAGAAACAGATTATTCTTGTTTAGGTTTATGCAGGGATGTTTATGATCCGAATCTATGTTTACTCCTTGTCTGTTTGAGACGATTCGGTCTTATATCGTGTTATCTTTGTATGTCTATGTCGGACTATTTTCCTTGTACTGTACTTTGGGGTCAGGCACTTTCGGCGCATGAAGATACGTTAGGGAGTGCTTCGGTGATGAAGGAGCCTGGCGGGACGTCATGGCTTTAGACCTGTCCAAAGTCTGTGATCTCTATGATTTATTATGGGAACGAAGATAGTTTCTTCTAGGATTGTTAAGTCTATGAGTTCCCCAGTGTTGATTCAGTGACGCCAGGAGAGCGTGTGTGTTTGCTAGTGTTTTTCCTATGCCCAGGTAAAAGAACATTTTACTGAACTTTTGTCGTCCTAGGCTTAACTGGGCAGATGTCTACATTAGGATTATCCATATCCATATGTCGGGATGATATGTTACCTAGCAGCATTGTATATGATTGTATGCAGCATTTAAGATGAAAGAATATGCTGATTCTTGTAGAAACATTTGGGTTTATGAACAAAACTTCTATTGAAGATTTGCTATACATCTGTATAGTGAGCGATGCTCAAAAGGGAACCAGAAGCCATTTTGGATTCTAACTTTTTGTCGATCATCAATCAGAGAACAGGGATGCCCCCTTATTATCAGGTGATGATTAAGAGATCACAGTTATAAAGAAAACCCAATACTGGTGGGTTAACACTATCTTCAGATAGATTTGCTGAATTTTACCTAAAGGAATCTTCGCTAGAAAAGAGGTTCTGTCTAGGAGTCAGGCTTGAACAGTATTTATTAACTGACACGCTCGGTCAGTAAGGCCTGATGATTATATTGATAAACAGTGGAATCTAAATGCTTGTCTACAGATGTTCCATTTTGATGTTATTCAACATGAATGCTAACTTAAGATGGTAGACCATTGATCAACAATATGCTGTTTATGTCGACATGTGTTCCTGTAACTATACACGTACTGTCTAAGTGTGTGCGTCCTTTTAAACAGTATGAAACGACCACAGTAGTCCAGCCATCCTTGACTTCCACCTGTGATTGGAGTGAGTGTCCTGTGAACCTGTCGAACTGTCATCCATTCGCGTTATCATTATTGATGTTTACACTCACCCATTGCATCAGAACATACGCACTTAACAGTACACCTTGTCATGGCCCCAACAGTCGGTAACCTGACCCATTTACAGAACATTGTGACTGGACGAGCAATATCACAAAAAAACAGTCCATGTCAATCTGGTGCAAGAAACAAAGCCATATTAATATGGTGACCAAAAATTAGACCTTATCAATTATATTAAAACAAGATACATGCACAACGATTGATTACTGTATCCTTACTGCTAATAAACACCTCCGTTCTCACGTCCAGATCGGCTACCACGACAAAATATGGGAAATCAAGAGCCAGGGATCCAGACTTTCAGGACGACCCAGAGTTCGCTGGGAGGAAAAAAAAGACGATCCTTGAAGGACTGAGGACTAGATTAGAACCAGGCCAGGAGGGTGACCGATGATGGGACATGTATGGCGTTCTCTCAGACAAACCCCCACATCCCAACGTAAAAGAGGAACGACTAATTAGTAGTATATAGTTCTAGGAGCGCGTGACTTGTTAAATTATAAGTATTTTTCCTTTGCAATGATCAAAATACATCAAATCTAAAAAAAAGAAGAATCTTAATCTGAGACCTGAGATCAGTCCTATTTTATGGCTCTGAAACATGGAGACGTTAAAAAAAAAAAAAACCGCAATCAAGAAGTTACAACCTTTCATTAATGGGTGATAGTGCAGAATATCAGGATCAAAGTGATATTCTTCTTCTTCGTTCGTCCTGAAAAGGACGTTGGTTGCGTTGTGTCCGTTTACATCGAAGCTGCGATATTTGCGCCTTTCGGCCGACACATCTGACTTCAGAACGGCATTTTTGGGACCGGGTTAGCCTTCCCTCTTCGATCCCTACTCACTCAGCCAGACTGCAGTGATGCGGCCTGTTTCCAGGACCACCACTTGGAGGTGGAGTAGGGTCTTGGTCAGCTCTGGTTCGCTGATTCAAAAATTGACAAAAAGCGTGGGGCGCTGATTCTGCCTGAAATTAACTTCTGCTTTATACTTCATTACACACTTATGGATAAAATATATGATAAGCGCTTAAGCGCCCCACGCTTTTTGTTAATTTAATGTTACATTTTTTGACTGCAAGCTATAAACTCCGTGAAAAATTATTTTTATGTTTTTAGTGCATTAAAAGCGTGTGTTTAAAATATTTTTATTTTATTTTCTATTTTCTTCTTTTTAGTGTTAGAAAAATGATGACATACTAAAACATAAACAATATTTTTACTTATTGTAAATCTGGTCTAAAATTTCTTAAGCTATCCATTTATTTTAGAGCGTCAAAATTACATAGCTTTGTGCCTGTTAATTACGTGCATCACGGCATCAAGCGAATCAGGACATCTTTGATTCAGACAATGCAGGGGTACAATGTTGTGCAATGGTTTTGGCGAATATTGTGAAAGCAACAATTCTTACACCAAATAAATGGGACACAAACAGTCTAAATTGCAATATGATTGAAGCAGATGGAAAGTAATTAACTTGATTACGGCCCCTGATTTGTTTCATTTCTTTACGAAAAACTTTAATTACTCATAATGTCATAATTACAAAATTAAATTATTAATAATTGACTGATTATTGTATTGTCATGGGGAATACACACCTATGCCAAGTTTCAGAGCTATTGCTCATCTGGAAGTGACTGAAAAGTCGATTGCAAGATTTGAAGGTGACATACAAGTGAAGTTAAATAAAAGCGTGTAAAAAAGAGAGGTAAAGGAGACTAAAAAAGAGAGGTAAAGGAGACTAAAGACATACGGAGAAGAGAACTTGAGAAAGAAATTAAAAGTATAATGAAGTCATAGAAAGACTTTGAGCTGATAGTACGCGACATGAGCACATATCATACGTTTCTTGAAGGCCTATGTGTTGAAGAGCTGCGCACGATCATTGAAGACTTCGGGTTTTCCCGATAGAGGGTTCCTTCAATTACCGTTGTGCAGACTTTATGAAAGAAGTAAAATATGCGTTGTGCAGGATGATGTCAGGGTGAAAGTTTGACCTCATTAGAAAGTGGACGTTGGTCGAGCCTGTGGCAGGACAAGGTGTCCATTTTGGTTGTACGCAGTGTTCATATTATTCAGAATTTGTGTACCGGTATTTCTGAGGCAGGTTAGCCTCTCAGGTATTCAGGTGATGAAATTTAAAGCACACGCAGAAATATTATATTTGTAGTTTATATTAGACAAGGCCGACAACGGAAATATGGTCAGTATGTATGACAAGGGCAATGACTGAAGATGTCGGACGTGGAATGTCAGAGAGTTAAGCCTGAAGTGATATGTATACAGTTCGCTCTCTTGTATTTTATCAGTGGATTAAACCTTGGATCGTCCTGGCCTGGTTTATTCATTGAATCCATGTTGTGTAAATGTGTACGTCAGTCCAACCTGTGAGAAGTGTCAAAGGTCAACTATCATTGTTTCACAACAGTCTGCTTCTTGTGGAACAAAAGGGTAGTGAATTATCAGAGCGCTTCACTTTTTTAAACTAACTAGCTGCTTTGCACTGGTCTTATCTGGTTTTGTCACGATTTAGTTCCAACTGTTTCAAATTCTCCCCCTGCCACCCAAATTTCTCAGTTCTCCTTAAGCACGTGTTTATGAATGTCTATTTTCTCGTTTTTATACCGTTTATTGTTTACAACGTTTCTGTTCCAAGTATTAAAACAGCATTAACTTATGTTTTTGCTATTCACACATTACACACGTGTATGCCTGATTTGTGTTTAGTTTTAACAGGCGAATTCCTATGCTGCACTGAAAATCAGAGTTATGTACAGTAGCGTAGGTAAATCAGCTGGCGCTACACAGGACCCGATAAACCAGAGCCACCTATGATTACTAACGAAGTTATGGGACCGTCTCATTACATAAACTCTTAAAGGAATAAAATAAGAGAGACAGATCATCGCTGAGAGAACAAGTAAAACAACACAAAGAAACAAGGAACTTCTTCTTCTTACACTCTCAGACGGGATCCAAAGACGCAGCAACAGAGAATGCAGTCAGCGACTCATAGCTTGACTGCTTGCGTCAGAGTCAGCGAACCAGAGCTGACCAAGACCCTACTTCACCTCCACGTGGTGGTCCTGGAAACAGGTTGCATCACTGCAGTCTGGCTGAGAGAGTAGAGATCGAAGAGGAAAGGCAAACCCGGTCCCAAAACATGCCGTGCTGAAGTCGGATGTGCCGGCCGAAAGGCGCAGATATCGCAGTTCCGCTGTAAACATACACAATGCAACCAACGTCCTTTTTCAGGACGAACGAGGAAGAAGAAGAAGTAGTACACTCTCAGACAAGGAACAACCTAAGGAAAAATTAATCTGAGAAATTGTACAAGGCCTATTTTTAATCGTCACCGACCACGCACATAAAATTACTAATTTGTCATTGGCTTTCATGAATTGCTTTACATTTTTGCAACATTGATAGTGAGTTTCTCAACACTTTATTTAACTCTACCACTATATTCAGTAGTTTGCCATTGCTTTCTGAACGGTACGGCGCTTATACCATTGTTAAAAATCAACACAAAGCGATCTGCTACCAAACCGCCTGCAGCAGGTTTCGAACCTGGTATATCTGGATTATGAAACTGCGTTCATATCCATTAGGTCACAGGTCGCCCTAGATGCACCAATAGACATGATGACCGGTACCTCTTGTTGTCAGCCCTGCGCCATCGAACAGTGACTTGTTTCACTCTAAGATGTCAGCTGAGACAAACTGTAAACGTTAATGTCAGTCAAAGCAACATTCGCAGACGTTTACATGAATTTTGACTGGCTGCTAGACGTCCTGCAGTCAAAATCCCTCTTACTCCTGCTCATCGCAGAGCCCGTGTTGCTTGGTGTCGCGAGCACATCCGATGGACAAGGCAACAATGGAGTCAAGTTCTCTTCACTGATGAATCTCGCTTCACTGTGTCATTCAATGATGGCAGGATTCGAGTTTGGAGACGACAAGGAGAGCGATTTACTGATGACACAATTCGAGAGGTGGATCGTTATGGTAGGGGTTCTGTCATTGTCTGGGGAGGCTTCTACAGACACGGCAGGACCCCACTCTACATCATTCAAGGCAACTTGACCGGCCCAAGATACCAGAACGAAATCTTGAGACCAATTGTTCAGCCTGCTCTGGAGGCCATAGGTGGTAATGCCATCCTCCAAGATGATAACGCTCGACCCCATCGAGCTCGTGTGGTGAATGAGTTTATTCAGCAACATGGGATCATCAGGATGGCGTGGCCAGCTAATTCACCTGACCTTTCTCCGATTGAGCACCTCTGGGATGTCCTTGGTCGAAGATTGTCAACAAATCACCTCCTGCCAATGGATGTTGCACAGCTGACTGCATTTCTGCTTCAGGAATGGCAAGCTCTTCCTCAGGATACTCTTCGGACCCTTGTGGACTCGATGCGTCTACGCTGTCTTGATACCTTGCTGCAAACGGTGGTCATACCCGATTTTGAAATGTCTATTTGTCCAATATCTATTGTGTGACTTTTGAAAAGGTGGGTGACACACTTTACAGCTTCATTGCGTTTGAATGTTTGTTTCCATTTCTATACGTGACATGTCAATTTGGTATTCAATAAATGCCGTTTTGACTGATACCAATTACGTTTATATCAGATTTGTTTTATGGTTTCAACCAAGGTTTTTCTAAGTGGCCCTTGACTTTTGATGAGTAGTATATTTCTAATGGTACAGTGTTAACATTATTTGCTCCCCTTTCTAGCCACGTTAACACACGGGTGGCTTCATTTAATGTTGATAAATGATAAGGGCTCAATGTATAAGAAATTTTTAAAAAGTTGAGTAAAACTCAATCGCAACACCGTCTGAGTTTGGCGATTTCTTTGTCTGAAACGAACTTAGTGCAAACTGTAAGTTTGCTAACGTTAAAGATTAACATATTCTTCTCATGCTCGCTAAATCAATCAGTAAACTCTAGAAAGTTACTTTCGCCCACTAAGCGTGTTATTTACTTTGTGTAAAGCGACTACTTACCCAGCTGTAAATAAGTACCTGACTTTGCTGCTGAGGTAGAGAAGGAAAAGGCAGCGAAGACGGGAACTGGTAACCCCATCTCTCGATGCTAAGACCTAGTATAGTGAATTCTCAAAATCTTCATTCCACTACAGCAGTATCTGCTACGTGACTACCTTATGACAATCTTGACCGTTTTCCCCCATTGGTTGTTGTCATTTTCCCTGTTCCGTCCCAGGGCCGTCTTCAGCATTGTAGGCCCTGGGCTAAGCAATGCACTGGGCCCCTACCAGCCTTTCCCACCCACGGGAATAAAAATGATGTCTTATGAACAATATGGCAGCATCCCAGCATGGGGCCCCTAGAATCGCGGAGCCCCTGGGCACTGCCCAGTGTGCCATGCCTTAAGACGGCACTGTTCCGCCCATAACCTGTTGTATTTGCTTTTTTCGTTTTATTTGTTTGTTTTTTTATATTGCTATATATTTGTTCTATAGCATTTCTTGTGATATTGCGTAATTTCTTTAATAGCAGAACTTCTCTAAATTTATATTAATTGTATTGGGAGACGCGGTAGCATAGTGGTTAGTGCACTGGCTTCCTAGCTCAGGGGTCTATGTTTTGATCCCCAGAAGAGGTGGGATTTTTTTAAGGCAGCAAACGGCTCCTGGGTCGACCCAGCCCAAATTGGGTACCAGAGCAACTCTGGGAAGGTTAAGGCGGCCGGTGTGATGCTGACCACATCACCCCTAGTGTGCCGATGGTCAAGAAAATATGGGCCTAATACCATATTCCCAATATGCCTCAATGGGCGTGTAACGGGATCCCTTTTCCTTTACCTTTATTGGTCTACTTCTTCTTGAATGTATTGTGCTTTACAGAGTTGACAGAAAATGTCAGATAAATAAATTAATTGGCACTGTACTCTTATCAAACGGACATAAATATCAACTGATATGTGTTTGTCTGCATGATCGTTTTTACTCCAGCTCTGTGCTATTGGTATGTACCTTCTTTATCTCTGTTTTTATGTTGTTGTTTTTTTTTCCTGTTCGTCTGATTTGGTTCGGTTTGGTTTTAAGGACCATCTTCATTGCACACGGACAACTCCATCAGTTCTCCGATAATATCAATCTTGTAATTCCCCATTCTGCTGCCACATATGTAGTTTTCCTTTGCTCGTTTAAAGTATGAACATTCCAGTTGCCAATTCTGGAGATTTTTCTAGACGAAAAAATGTGAGTCGGCAACCAAGACTCCTTCCAGCTTTCTCTGGGTTGCATCATGAACCTCTTTACCAGAGGACCTTCTTCTGTCTCAGATGAAAATCACACAAGGAGGAGCTCAGCACAGTATATGTACTCTGTAGCACCGGCGAGGATCCCAATGTTTGTACACAGGAATCACACATTCTATAAATACTTTGTGATGGGTACGTTTTCCTAATTTATAACTTTTTACCAGATCAGGGCCTTATGGCCTACTCTATACTATTTCCAACTACCGTGGGATTTTTAACGTGTGCAACTTGCACACGGGACCTCCTATTTTTTCGCCCTTATCCGAGAAGGCTAGGCATCCGATCTCATTACATATGAGTTCAGGGGGAGTATAACCCGGTACCTTTACAATTAGGGGCGGACGCTATGCCTCTTAGCCACTCTGATCCCTGTTTGTCTGAAGTTTGTATAATGTACTGTTTCTAGAACATGCCCGTAGTAGTTCTAAGTGTGTCGTGGTAGTGCTAAGTGTTTCATTACTAATGAATATTTTAAGCCCCCGCCAACCCCTCTCAAAAAAAAAAGTAAAGTTTGGTTTATATGTATGCGTTTACTATATTATGAGAGTGATAGATGTGGTTATAAGAGAGCAAACGACGAAGCAGAAATAAAAGAATTCAAAACAATACACTGATAGATGTTTAACCTGTACAGTGAGCTGTGAAAGTATGTTGTTGTTCGTCCATCACGGGGGATAAAGACCTCTCTGTTCATCCAATTATTAGGAATACTAGGAATAACCCGTCAACATTGACAGGTTATTAATTATAGTGTGTTGTTTCTGTTACATGTATTGCAGATGGTACTTTCACTACAGTGGTCATTTCATTGCAGGCGACCGTCATTAGATAATTTGTAGTGAAAATTATATGGATGTATTAAATATGAAGACATGGAGTAACAGAAATACGACGACAACATGAAGCTTTGTGATGCTTCATGTTGTAGTCGTGCTTCTGCTTCTTCTATAGTCTCGCTTGCCTGTTGTGAATGACGCGATCGTCTCTTCCTTTTAACATCTGCAGCTCCTTTTGTAGTCATCTTATCATTTTGATTTATAATAATAAGTATGCAATACTTACATTTCTGGACAGAAGAGTATCTTGATTGTCTGTTGATTTAATCTGCATCTCCGCACCTTCCTGTCTCCTGTTCCTGTACTGTTTATCAATTGCGTTGTTGGCTTCTTTCCAAAATCAAACTGCTCATGCACACCGTCATTTGCGTACTTTTCTATTTTCGGGAGAGTACATATAAGGGGAAACAATGCGCAAATGACGGTGTGCAAAACGTGACTGACCGACCAACCGCCCGACCGAAGTACTTACGGCGGGAATTATGGTATTGGATGTTAGGTTAGTCTATGGGTACGAAGGGGACTGATGAGCCCGATGCGGGTCTGGAAAGATCTCGGACAGTGTGGGCAGGGAATGTTTGCTTCATGTGAAGATTTTATTACACGGTCTTTTCTAGCTTGTCTCCGCTGTTCCGCTGCTGCTTTTCTGGATGATTCGCAAGCCGCTGCACCTTTACGATGAGATGTGCGCCAAGCGGTTCGGTCTTGCGCAGCAGCTTCCCATGTGTCAGGGTCTATGCCAAAGGTTTTCAATGAATTCTTTAGCGTGTCTTTGACGCGCTTCTTTTGGCCACCATGGGAGCGTTTACCCTTCTGCATCTCACCATAAAAGAGTATCGTTGGCAGTCGATGGTCTGGCATGTGGACTGCATGACCTGCCCAGCGAATCTGTGACTGCATCAGAATAGTATCGATGATAGGGATACCAGCTCTGTTAAGAACAGCGGTATCCGGAATCTTGTCTTGCCATTTGATGTTCATTACCTTTGAGATCATTTAGAAAGTATAGAGAACAGAAGAAGACATATTCCGCTCTGGTGTCTTTCAATAGTTAGCGTCAAAAGGGTTAGCCTAACCAGATCTCAATGGAGAGGCCTTTACCCAGTGAGCACTGTTTAATTGGTAACATCACAAAGTATTCGATGCGTTATTTGATCGACATGGAGACAAGTTTTGATGTCATGCTTGAATGAATGATAAATTTGTAAAGTGTTTTACGTTCGAGTAAACCTTGATAGTAATTAGTTAAGGTAGAAGAATTTTACAAAGTAAATGAAACCGTGTTAGGAATAAAAATTGTTTTACAGAAAAAAAGAAAAATATGTATGTTTTAATGTTTTTGGCTATGCAAACATTTATTTTAAATGCTTTTTTATGAGTTACTTCCCTTTTAAACTACTCAATAAACTAGTTTTTCCTCTTTTAATGTTATCCAACCTATTTTTGGGTACTAACATGAATAATAATATTAGTATTAAATTGCAGTATTATTGTAAGTGTCCAGGTTTTTTTTTAAATTGAGGACAACATTTTACTTTTAAAATTAATACCTATCAAAATGTAAAGCTAACCATAAATATTTATGTATTTTCAAGAAAATATCACCCACTCTTTTTTACACGATGTAGAAATGTTGGTATGTAAACAAAACATATATGTCATCTTTATTTCAGCCTTCTGGGGAAACCTGGCTGGTTACTGCTGAAGATGCCCATGACATGTGAAGACCACGTTACCTCGCAGGTCACACTGTCCGAAATCTAGTTAAGGTCCTCAAAGAGTCTCTCGGTGGCCTCTCGTACTGACGTGTAAAGCTTAGAGTCGTGTGAGGTTCCTCTCTTAACACATGTATGGTTCAAGAGCTCTTCTACGGGGAGTTTGGTCGGTCTGTGCCAGAGCACTATACGGATAATACCCACACACCTCAGGACTGGAGTGGCCACCGCTCTGGTCCGCCCATGTAATAGCTGTCTAACTCTTGCTGGGTCTCAGAACTATCCAGCATATATGTGTTATGGAGCTCCCTAACGTGATAGGCGATATTCCTTTTGTATAAACTCTGTTTTTAAATATTTATAATTTATTCCTGAAATAAATTAAATTTTATAAATATAATACTATTTTTCATTTCTTTTGAAACTGAATTGATTTTTAATCATCAGCGTAATGACATGGTTATAGAGACTATGGAAATTCGTTTCCAACTTTATAATTATCTTCCGCTTTAGTATGTCTTTACTGTTTTACTTTTCCCTTATTCATTAATATTTAACTGGCGGTTGTATTAATCAGTCTCATATTTCTTAGTAAAACAAAATCCAGTCTTTATTTGCTCTTATTCAGAATCTCAATTATTCAAAGTTCTTTGCTTCAAGCAACGACTTTTTTTCTTTCTTTGCTTTTTGTAGTTTACTTTTACGTTACTTTTCAGAAATGCTACTGCGTTTCAACATTGCAACTTAGAAGGTGTTAGGCCATGTCTCTTTTGTTTTTAACTACTTCGTATTAAAGCGTGTATTAAGAAATAACTTACTTTAAATTTTAAGAATTAATTGATTAATTTTTAATTACAGTACAACGTCGATTATCCGAACCGTCAACTATCCAAACCGTCAATTATCCGAACTGTCAATTATCCGAACTGTCAATTATCCGAACCGTCAATTATCCGAACCACAACCGCCGCCAAATAAAATTACAATATCTACTTTTAGTGCACTAATTGTTATGCTGAAGCATTAATCCTGGAGTTTAATGCATTCTTTTCCTATAATTTATTCAAAGATATTTGCAGTTTTGTATAGAAATAGTCTTAATTTGTCATTATAGGAGTTAAACAATCAAAGTGTGACATAAAGAGCTAAAAAACTTACATTTTCAAGTTTGTTTCAAAATTAGACAGTGACTCTAAAAAAAAAAAAAAAGAGCGAAAAACTATGAAAATAGCGAATGATGAGAGACTAGAAGACGCTGTTTCTTTATGGTTTCTGCAAAATAGAAGTCAAGGTCAACCTACTTCTGGATCTCTGTTATGCGAAAAACCGTAGCAGTTGATTATCCGAACTATTTGAAGAACTGAACCACCCTTAGTCCTAATTAGTTCGGACAATCGACACTGCACTGTATAAGAATATTATTGTTAACAATAAATAAACAGCGTCCGGTTAGAGCGCTGGTCTCTCGAGTGAAAGGTGCCGGGGTCGATTCAAGGTATCGACACGCTACAGTCTACCCAGCTGTTAATGGGTACCCGACATTGCTCTTGAGTTAGGGAAGGAAAATACAGCGAGGAAGGGAACTGGGTACCCCGCCTTCTCAATGCTGGGTCTGGTATCCCATAATTGTGTTCGCTCTCTTTGCCTCTCCGGCAGTATTGCACTACCTTGTGCGCAGGGCCGGATTAAGCTAGTGCGGGGCCTGTAGCATATGTTAAGAAAGGGGCCCTATATTTAAATAAAAAACAATAAAACAACACAAACATATTTGAACACGTACATTTTTAATTTGCATAGTAATTATCATTATCAATTAATTCGTGCTTGTAATCCTATAAACTTGCCACTCATGTTGCTGGCGTTGTCATAACTTTGACCACGGCAGTCTTTAATATCAATGTCATTTGCCTTTAAAAAAATTAAGTAGACTTTTAGTAAGCTGTTCAGCACTATGACCTTCCATATCCAAAAATGTCACAAATCTTTCAACTGGTCCAGATGGCAAAACATAGCGCAGAGTCAAAGTCAGCTGGTCCATATTAGATATATCTGGAGTAGAATCCAATGAAACGGAATAATACTTGTATTTCTTCACTTCACAGAGAATGTGATCCAGTATGCTGGATCCAATCAGATTGATGAATTCCTCACACGTTGTTTTAGATAGATATGATGTATGTCCAAATCCTTTGATTGCATGAGTACTTATATGCTCTGCCAGAAAAGGGTCAAACTTGGCCAGTAATTCTAACAACCCTAAGTAATTCCCGTTATAAGGGTACCCAACAATTTCATCACTGCCACGAAATGAAAGGCCTCGTTCTGCTAAAAACTTCACAACTTCAATTATTCGCTCTAGAAGTTTGTGCCAATACTTTTCTTGAATGTCCATTTGTTTCACAAGATGGGAATCTACACGTTCACCTTTGTTTTTACGCATCAACAGTGAAATTAAAGCTTGTCTATGTGAGGAGCTTTCTTCATGTCGACGCAATAGATTGCTTGCATTTTTCCAGTCATTAAACCCTTCCACAGTAAACTTTGATGAACATTCTGAACTCATAAGTTTGCATGGGAAACAGAATAGGCGCCCTTTACTTTCTGAATAGCATAACCATTTTCTTGCATGTTGCTTGTTTGTAAGTTTATGAATATGTGTAAAATAAGACTTCTGACAGTATCGAGTTTTCTTTTCAGTGTCATACAATCGCACGGATGAAGAGAAGGCACTATCAACATGTTGACATTTTTCACTTCCCTTGGATATCCAATATTCACGCTCACAGTCATCTATATTGTTCGGCCAGTCACCAATATCATTAGAGTACTTCTTCGTTTCACTTATTCTTTCACATTCAGACTCAGTGTATACTGGGTTTTGCTGTATGTTTTCTGCTGCACAGCCTGCACTAGTACTAGTTGTTCCTGTACTTCCAGCTTCAGCGGTTAGAGTACCACCACCATGAACATCAAAATATTCTGTCAGCTTACGTGTTTTTGATATCACAAGTTGATCTCTTCTTTCTTTTTCTTCCTTCGCTTTACGTTTTTCACTTCCAGAAGCATAATTACGTCCAATATCTCTGTGTCTACTGCTCATTTTTTGAGTTTTCTAACCTTACAAATCAAGACATTTTAATCAAGATCGAAAGAGAGTGCGAGCACGCCGTATACCTCAATTAAACAGGAAATTTCCGTTTCCTAAATTCTAGTTTTTATTGTTAATGCAAATTCATTTCACAAAGAACGAAACAAAATTAGAGGGGCAGTCGCCTAGAGCCAAAAAAGTGGCTTCCGTCCAAACGTGACCAAATTTTCAACGCCACTTAAATGGCTTCCGTCCGCAAACAGTTAAGATTAAAATAATGAAGAGTCACACTAAATCACCCTCTTATGCTCTTTCTCTCACAATTTTGTGACACCAAATGAAAAGGCGCTAAAGATGGCATAAATCACAAGATCATTGGTTTAACGCTCGTATTTTTTGTTTCTTCTTTCTAACCAAATCACTCGAGCTTTCCAGCTCTTTTGGCCCAATGACATGTCATTTCGAGGCTGGGGGGTCAGTGGACTTTCCTTCCAACCCGGTCAGGAGCTTCGCTCCTTCCCATCAACGCTCGTATTAGAAGATGGCCAAAAAATTATGTACATATTTATGGGCGCGGGGCCCCTAAAAGCGCGGGGCCCGTAGCATATGCTACTTGTGCTACTACGTTAATCCGGCTCTGCTTGTGCGTACTACTCGTAATTATGTACACAATTTGATTGTCGGTACATTCTGTTTTCTTATCTTCCGGCAGTATTTGATATTTTAGAGTCAATGTTTACTCTCCTTCCATTCATTTGTGTCGTGTTTGTTTACCTGAGAGTTTGATACAGATCAGACCAGATTGGCTGGCACGGTCATTTTCGTGTAATGACTCAGTGTTATGTTTCACGGGGAGCGCCAGTCTATTATCGAAACCGGTGACAGATTACAGACACATGGATAATGTAAGAAGTTGTAGGGGTAAACATTACCGAGAATAGACGGATATAGCAACTCCTTATACGGAAAATTGACCGTTTGAATTTTACAAACTCATGAGTCATCCAGAAAATTCCACGAGGAAAGTCATCATAACACGAACTTTTGAATGTATTGGCTGGCATTTGCGGCGCGAATAGACATTCACGGTGTTTGGAAGTTTTGTCGGAAACGCCAGTTGTGGGCGTGGGCCGAGAACTACGATATAACGTAGAACATTTTAGACATACAACACTGCATTCCAGAATTGTCAAATCAGAGAAATCGGACTGAAGCCAGGAAAGATAGAAGTAAGGATCTTGAACTATTAGGAACGGAAAACACGTGTTGGAGCACCTTTTGATTAACACAAAGAAACTCATCAATTTAATACGGAAACCGGACTCCTACAGGATCTACTCACAAAGTAACAGAAGGATTATATAATAGAAACAATACCCCAGACATGTGTTCGAGGCATCTGCATCAAGTCGCCGAGACTATTCAAACTGAGCAAGAAGTCTATGATCCCAGTATAGGGGTAAGTTGTAAAATATTTTTATACTTTGAATTTGACATGTTTGAACTTGCTAATGGTTATACAGGTCCTTAAGAGGTTGGCAACATCAGCACGTGAAAATGATATATTCATGAACCACCACAGCAAAGCGCTGGCTATTGCTTCGTGCTAGTTCTCGCAGGGATCCAAAAGCAGAGGTAACCCCAGACTCCAAGTAGAGCAGGGAGTGGATGATGATGCCATCATATGAATATATTTATTATCATTGGTAATAAGTTGTATGTATGCTTACAAATGTTCCTACAGGCACAAGCCACTTGCCGCTGTCCAGTCGCAATTTTTCCATTACATTAACTGAAAGAATGGTGCTTTTCATCATATCCCATGAGTTATAATATATTCGCTCAGGGAGAGTAAGAATTTAGAGAAAAAATTCGGTTAACGGACAGCGTAAAAGGTGCCTGATTAATATAAGGAAAACAAAGAGTTAGCAGTGGAATGTGTTCTTTTATTCCGTCTAAAGTTGGTGGTACGAGTTTACGAGACATTTGAGGTTCGATTCTACGATACCAGCTGTACTGCTGTTCTGTGGTTCAAAACTTGCGATCAACACTTGAAACCTACATTCAACGGGTTGTGAAGATACCTGCCTTGACCAGGAGGAGTGACCTCGCCACAGAGACGAATTGAGGGAAACAGCAGCATCAACACTTCAGCAGTTTGGGGACTTAGTGTCATTTTTAGCAGGCCAACACAACAAAACTTATTGATCTATATTCCACAACTAAGTTTCCTAAAGCCGATTTCAATGAAGAAACCTATTTTTTAGTAATCACCAGTTCATATTTATTTACATTTTTTCCAAAGTAATTGATCATTAAATTTGTTACATATTGTTGTTTACAAATTCAAAGTTGATTTAGTTATTACAGAGAGAAGTGCACACGGAATAATCAGCATCTTTAATATATCTATATTTATATCTATAGAGCTGTAGTGGTTTTGATGGTATTGTATGGTGGTTATGTTACCTAGTGTACTGTATGAGGTCAGCTGTGAAGGCTCCTGAGATAAAAGTCTATGTGAATTACAGAAGGCCCTTCTTACTACCACTACGACCTCAAACAGACCTATTCTACTATCATGAATGTTAGCTACGTTAAAAAGTCTAGGGTACTGAAATGTAATGTGTTGTAATATAATATACAGACACACACAGGTAATTAATAAGTCTAATAATATTAATAAACTCTATAACACACTGAACTAACTCTGGCTGTTTTAGTTTAAAGTTTAACAATTTTTTTAATTTATTAGTTCTGAACCAATGTTTTATTTTGGTCAGAACATATGAAATGATATGGAGTTATAAATGAAATGCATAAATATATGGCGTAATCAAATGTAATTTGTGTACATAGGTATTTTAAAAGAATGGTCAATATTATTAATATCTATACTGTCTTTGGGAGAACTAGCACTGGATGTGTTGTTGGGGTGGTGTCATCACTCCCAATCTGTGATTACAACAAGCATCGTCCATTGACGTATAGACTGAAGTTAAACGTTATATTTTTCAAGAGCTATGCCTTTATTTGATGGGGGAAATAGTTGTGAATAGTGGTGAATCTTCAGCAGGCCACGTTTCACTTATCTCGTCTGTGACTATCTGATACAGGATTCTTGTGGCCCACTCCTCTCTGTAGCTGGAGTACAATGTTAGGCTGCACAGACACAAATGTTAGGCGGCACACACATCAGCTTGTGTACTGTTGCATAAGTATTTGGCACTACCGTTAGTGCCAAAACAGAAACTCACAATTCAGAATTCAGAATTGAGAACACAGTTAATGCAAAACTCAGCTGAGCTGCTGGCTATAGTATGGCGTCCCACTAAATTGTATGTAATATCTCCTGGGAAAACACCACTGGCAATTAATGACTGTGTTACTGGACAGACTTATATCGAATGGCAAAAATGCGCGTCTCTATCCCACTAATATAAAATGGCGTTGGCCAGTCAGATCGAAAGACCAAGCTTTTCAATTCAAAATTTGAAAATCAAGTCAAAAATACATCTCACTTTCTCAAATGTACGTCGGTCACATTTGATATTTTCCCAAAATTTCACTTGTTTTTTGGACTAACACATGTAAAAACTGCACGAATCTTGTGATAAATTTAACCGTGATACAACGTTAAAATATCTCCAACTATCAAGATAAAATGTAGGGATAAAAATAATGCATAAGCTACTAGAAGACATGATCGCCCATGCCGCGGTTCACTACCCGCTATGGAAACTAACTTGTTAGACGTGCAGACAAAACGTTTACCCTTGGAGACGGGAGGGAACGGAGATCAAAAAGAAAAAAATAAGACTGAACACGTGTTTGAAACTAGCAAGGCTAAAAAGACGCAATTGGTGGGGAAAGGAAAAAATTCACGTCCACTAGTGACACAATGTAAAGAAATGGACAAAAGGGACCTTGGCTATTATATGCAACAGTCATTTCTTGGACGCTTTTACGATACTTGGTTGTTTTATTTGAAATCAGCGGCAAACGCATTACAGAAGCTTCTCGAAGATATTTCAAAAAAAAAAAAAAAAAAAAAAAAGACGAGAAAAAAAATATGTTTTCTTAATAATAATGTTACGAAAAAAAAACTTAGCTAGTTTGATAGCCCATCTTGAGCTGACAAATAATATACTTTAAATTATCCAGACGAATAGATAATAAGGAAGATATTGACAAAAGACTGTATTGTTCATATCAGACGAACGACTACACTGTTAACCCATGTCACTAAAATTAACCAAAATCTTGGCCTTGAGTCTGCAAACGTAAAAATCTAGTTGAAATGAAAGAGAGGGAATGTGGTGGAGAATTGTGGCTAAAAATAACTTTAAAGGCAAAATTGTGTAGGGGACGGCAGAGTTGGTTCAAAAAACAAGTGTGTTTTTTTTTTTGTGAAACGCAAGTAGAGACAGACGGACCAACAGACAATAATACATACTTGACTGAGGTATGACTGAATTGACTTTTGGTTGTAGGTTTGAAATTTGAAAGGGGGAAAGTCGGTGATTGGCCAAAGATAATCATATTATTGGCGCACAGACGCGCATTTTTGCCATTCAACTAAAAGCTGTCCAGTAGTAGACACAGTAAATAATTCAGTGGTGTATTTCCCAGAAAGCTATTCCATATTTAGAGGGACGCCATACTAGAGCCAGCAGCTCAGCTGAGTTTTGCTAGAATATAACTGTGTTCTCTATTCATAATTCTGGTAAGAATGAAAGCATTTCTTTTGTATATTTTAATATTGTTTAATATTTCGAGTGATTTGATACTGCCATATTAAAATCTGTCTCTTACAACAAGTAAGGGGTTCGCTCTAGATCCCCAGCCCCAGTTCAGGGTCTAGAGATAAACAAAATACATAGACGCCAGCAAGGATTATGAAGGGCGGATCAAGTATTGAGATATGTGGGAACATATCACCTATCTTATTGGATAATAGAAAACTATTGAACATATCTCATATGCACTGCAGACTTTGGGGGAATTGATACAATATGAAACCAACTTGGTAAGATGTGCTGTATGGTCAGAGAGATCTGACCCATTTCTGTATATTGTTGATGTGTTGTGCTGTGTAAAAGTGGTGCAGTGTATAGAGTACTGACACAGCACCAATTTTGTTTCAGAAGTGTGAGTTTCTGATGTGGCACTAAGCTAGTGCTACATAAGTATTCAAAGTTACACCAGCAGACGTGTATGCAGGCAAACAGCGTATAGAAGCAGACTATCGTTCTATTCTAGCTGTCGAGAGAAGTGGACCACCTGATTCTGCATCAGTTCTTCGCAGACCAGATGAGTACTAAATGGCCTGCTGAAGATTCACGCTCACCATATTTCTAAGGAACTTATAATAATTTTCCCCACCACGGTTTACTGAGCTTTGGGAAAGACACAGTATAAAGTTGTAATCTAATGGACACAGCTCCTGTAGTTACAGAATGGGAGTGATGACGCCACCCCATCAGCACATCCATTAATCGTTCTCCCAGAGAAATTTAAAATATAAACAGTATTAATATTAACTAGTCTTGTAAAATACATATGTATACACCTTTCATTTTATTATGACATATATCCATGCATTTCATTCATAACTTCATAACCTTTCATATGTTCTGACCAAAATAAAACCTTGGTTCAGAACAAATAAACTTAAAGAAAATTTCTATATCTAAAACTAAAACAGCTGAGTCAGTTCAGTGTGTTGTAAATTTTATTAATATTATTACACTTAGTAATTATCTGTGTGTGTGTTTGTATATACTAATACAAGACAGTACATATCAGTACCCTAGACTTTAACGTAGCCACATTCATTAGTAAAAAAGATATGTGTGAGGTCGTAGTACGAAGGGTAGTACGAAGACCTCTTCTGTACAATACCATCAAAACCCACTACAAATCTGCTTCCTAAGCTATTTTTAGCCACTACCCCGACTTTGCCCCGCTAATTTATTACAGTGTGAAATTTGCGTTTTCTTGTCTCAAGGACGCAAAATTGAGACTTTAGTGAAAGTATGCCCAACACTACTGTTCGCTAGTCTGATAGGAACAATACGGTCTTTTGTCAATATCTTCCTTGTCATCTATCCGTCTGTATAAATAAAAGTATATTATTTCTCTGCTTAAGATGGGCTATCAAACTAGCTAGGTTTTATTTTCATAACTTTATTATTAAGAAAAAACATATTTTTTCTCAAGGTTAGTTTTTGAAATTTGTTGTTGAACGTTCGTTCACGCGGTTGCCGCTATATTCAAACTATAACGTCAAAGTACTGTAAATCGTCAAAGAAATGTCTGTCTCTGACAAGAGCTAAAGTCGTTATTCTGTCCATTTCCTTACATTGTGTCAACTAGTGGCGTGATTTTTTTCTTTTAAACTACAAATTGCATCTTTTTGCCTTTCTAGATTCAAACACGTGTTCAGACCGTCATAATGTTTTTTATCTCCGTTTCCCTCCCGTCTACAAGGGTACCGTTTCGTCTGCATGTCTACTAGTTAGTTTCAATGGCGGTGGGAACCGCGGGCATAGGCGAGCATGTCTCCTAGTATCTCACGCATTATTTTTATCCCTACATGTTATCTTTATAATTGGAGATATTTTAACGTTGTATCACGGTAAATTCATCACAAGAGCCAAATAATAAGAAGAACTTTACTGTTAATTCGGTTAGGGGCTTGTACGAGCTAAATTAAATTATATAATACTTCTTCACAAATGTTGTCAGGAAGATAAAAAGTTAACATTGCTAAGACACATTCCGCATTGTTCTTGAGTTCTGAAATATCTTGTGAACACTCCCTCAAAGTAGAAGCATCATGATCCTTCTATCTGTATCTCTGCCAAGAGCAATCTTGTGCGAAGGTAGATACCTTTGAAGACCCACATTAAAAACTCTAGGTTTTGGCCATTGTTGGACCATCACTGCAGAGCAAAGGGAAGGCAACCCGTGACATCTAGTATAGTGTAGTTTCTAACACTTCACTCCTCTACGGCCGTATTTGCTATACGACTACCGTACAATTGGTTTGGTTTGTTTTTACGGACTATCTTCATTGCACACGGACTACTCCATCAGTGCTCCAATCTCCTCCCTTAGATCACACAATGAGGATCTCAGCACAGTGCACGAACTCCGTAGCACCGGCGAAAATCCCAATGTGTGTATATAGGAATCACATATTCCATAAATATTTTTGTTGTTGGTAGGTTTCTAATTTTTAAATTTTGCCAGGGCAGCGGCCTTTTGGCCTACTCTTTACGATTTCCAACTGCCGTGGGATTTTTAACGTTCGCAACTTGCACACGGGACCTCCTATTTTTTTCGCCCTTATCCGAGAAGGCTAGGCATCTGATCTCACTACCCAGGAGACCAGGGGGGAGTATGACATCATTAGGACCACTGGTTCTGAAGAAAAATATTTCCATAAATTATATTCCCTCAACTGGGAATCGAAAACCCGGTATCTTTAGAATGCGAGGAGGACGCGATACCTCTTAGCCACCCCCCCCCCCCCCCACCCGGAAAAAAAGGTAAAGGTAATCCCACGCAGATACTGCCGTTGGAGAGTAAAGTGTTAGAGACTTCACTGTACTAGGTCTAGCTTTCGAGAGGCGGGGGTGACAAGTTCCCATCTTCGCTGCCTTTGTCTTTCCTAACTCAAGAACAGAGTTATGTACCCATTTACAACTGAACAAAGACGCCACCATGTTTTGAACACGGTGCCTTTGCCGTCACAGGTTAAAAAAAAAACTAGTCACCCCACCTCTCGATGCTGGACCTAGTATGGTGAAGTCTATAACACTTCACTACCCTACGGTAGTATCTGCTATGGGACTACTTTTTTTACCTTTGCAGCAGGTGGTTAGCGTTCTATCCACTATGCCAATAGGACGCTTATGGGGAAAAGTATAATCTAGAAACCACCTAACGTTGATACAAAGTGACAAAAGATTTAGCTTAAATAGAAGAAATCTGTGATAAAGGCATAAAAAGTAATGTCTAAGTGTAAGAGTAATCATAAATTTATACGCAATGTGTTAATATATTTTTATTTTTGATATTTAGCGCCAGGACAAGAACATTTTTAAAAAAGTGTTTGCGGGAATTCCTAAAATCAAGGGCGGTAAACGTTAGAATAGGGTTATGTAAAGAAAATTTAAAAATGAAACACGCTCCCAATCAAGATTTTAGAATAGATCATTGTTTTTATCTGCGGTTCGATCTCTCAACTTTGAGTATTGTTTTTGTCCAATGAAGATTGTATTTGAAGAAACATCTCTACAAGATTTAGAGTCAAACAAATATCACAGCAGTAATATTAATAAAGTTTGAAGGGGAAAACAAAGATATCAAAATATTGATACAACAGGCAAGAGTAGCTTTTATTGCATTGGGGGAAAAATGGAAATCACAAGAAATCAAGTCAAGCCCATAAAAAAGAAAAAAAAAATCAAAATATCAAGTCGGTCCTAAAGTTTTGTTTTGCTTGATTTTAAGGGCCATCATTGCACACGGACAACTCCATAAGTGCTTCGATCTCCTCCCTTAGATCACACAAGGAGGATCTCAGTACAGTGCATGAATCCCGTAACACCAGCGAGGATCCCAATGTGTGCATATAAGAATCTTCTTCTTCTTTGATACATATCCGCCAACTGTCAAAGCAGTCAGTGGCCATCTCGCCTGATGGCGTCTTGTAGGGCAGCAACAAACTGCTTCCACTTTGTTTGGTCGGCGTTCATCCTTCGTACAGTGCCCCAGCTCTGGTTCATTCTTTGCTTCTCGGCCTCCACAGTTCCCCACCAAGTTGTTTTTGGTCGGCCTCTCTTTCGCTTTCCTTCAGGGGTCCATAGCATAGCTGTACTTGTGATGGCATCGGTGTCTCTTCTGAGAACGTGGCCAACCCAATCCAGTATCTGGCAGCTATGAATACAAGAATCACTTACTTACTTAGTCGTTCCTCTTCTACCGTGATGTGTAGATGTTTGTAAAAGAGAGCTCCATACTATTCTATTGGCTGTCTTCCTCCCGGCTTGGTTCCATTCTAGTCCTCGGTCCTTCAAAGATTGTCTAATGTTGTCCTCCCAGCGGACTTTGGATGCGAGTCATGGGCAATGACAATAATCACACATTCCATAAATACTTTTGTGGTCCTAATTTATGGCTATTGTTACCAACAGATTACTGGTGACAATGTATATATTTATTATAATATTTATCTGTCGGAGGGAAGATATTTGTTTTTAGAATCAGGATGCTTTCCTGGCCAAAGATATATCACCCATGATTGATTGATACTTTTGTTATATGGGTTATCTCCCCTGGAGATCGAATTTGGCGTATGAATCTGGATTTCGTTAGTCTGTGCCTTGTTGGGCCAGAAAACAGATTGTTCTTGCTTAGGTTTATGCAGGAATGTCTATGGTCCGAGTCTATGTTTACTCTGTGTCTATTTCAGACGATTCGGTCTTATATCGTGATATCTTGGTATGTCTAAGTGGAACTATTTTTCCTTGTACTGAACTTTGAGGTCAGGGAGTTTCTGCGCATGCCGAGAGAAGAGAGTGTCTTCCGGGATGATGGAATGCCGGGCGAAAGCCATGTTGAAGACGAGTCCCCAGTCTGTGATCTCTATGATTTGTTATGGGACCAGAAGATGATTTCTGATATGTTTATTGAGTCTACTAGTCCCCTGTGTTTATTCTATAACGCCAGGAGAGGGGCGTATGTGTTCTGCTAGTGTTTTTCTCATAGTGTGAACGATCATGAGTAGAATCTGAACTGTTGTCCTGCAATTACAAACACACCTGGACTAGACAGCGTGAACATGTGAAAAAGTGATGGGAGAATACCATTGTTGCTATGATGACAAAGTGAAATAGTTGTCCATGCAGAACGAAATCATCGCTACAATTTAACTTTTCACTCTCTCTGGAGCATGGAATGACCACCGCATCTGAACCGCCCCCTTTTTTTTAAGCAGGACGTCTGTGCCAAAACATGCACGTGCTCTAGTAGCAGTGGTTGCTATAGCAATGTGTTTTACAAGATGAGGTACCCAGCCTCATGCACAACCTCATATTAATCGCATTTTACGACATACCAGAAGTCGGACGGTTGAGGTTGCCTGCAGTACAATTGTGTCGATTTTTAACAATAACAATAACAGCATGACATCGGAAAATTAATACAGCCAAACGCTTCGACAATGCGGCATCATCAGGGAACAGACGCACCAGCAGTTATGAAAACTACTCAAAAGTAGAAAATCAACAACGAGGGAGTAATGCTACATAGGGCCGGATAACTCATTAAACATATTATGCCAAATCAACAGGGGTTGATTTCCACCCAAAAGAAAAACAACTATTGATAAAATTTATGATTTATTATATGGCCATTCCCATCTGCTCCAGGTAGTTCCCGCAGGTTATTGAGAAGATAAACATAGAATAGGATTGCCGATAGAAACACAAAACTGGCTTTTTCGTTCAAAAATTTGGGACGAACTGAAATTTCCCAGCATGCCAGTATATAAGGGAGCGGTGAAATTTAAATGGCACATACACGATCGTACAACAGTCGACATCGTATGAGAGCGAGATACACAGTAAGCTTCGAAGCCTCTACACGTACCAGTAGAAGAATTCTGCCATTGAGTGCATCCAACTTCTAAAACTGTTCCAGTCAGCGTCGTAGTTGTCACACTGAGGGTATGTCTATTAATTGTGCAAAATACGTTAGATTTGAAAATTAATGTACGATTGCAAATGTATGAATATTTCGTGCTTGTTTTTTCATGTCGATGAGTTTGCTTTGATGTGTATTATATACCTGACTCTTCATGTCTATATTCTAGCTTATGCCCGTATGAAGCTTGGTTTCATCACAAAATATAACCACAATCCATACAGTATTGCGAAAATAGGAACAGACAACACTGGCTTTGAAGAAATCATGGGAAAGCAGGAATTAGGTATGATGAACGAGAATGGAGAACTATTAGCAAACTTCTGTGCTTCAAATCAACTAGCTATAGGAGGAAGCATATTTCCACATAAAAGAATACATAAAGCAACATGGATATCACCAGACCACAGAACTGAGAATCAGATTGATCACATATGCATCAGCAAGAAGTTTAGGTCATCATTTCATAATGTGAAAGTATGTAGAGGAGCAGATGTTGTATCAGACCACCATCTTCTGTTGGCTAAAACAAAATTAAAACTCAAGAAATTTACAACAGCATATAGCTATAGACAACAGTATAATGTGGGATATCTAAGAAATCAGGAAATAAGAGAAAAATTTTCAATCACAGTATCCAACAAATACCAAGTACTAGAACAGCTGGAAGATGAAGCAGATACGGAAGACCACTGGCAACAAGTAAAAAATATATGGAACGAGACATGTGAAGAAGTACTGAGAAAAAGAGAACATCAGCACAAAGCATTAATAACAACAGAAACCATAAGTAAGATAGAAGACAGGAAAAACAAGAAAGCAGATTTAAACAGAAGCAAAACCAGAAGCTCCAAAGCAAAGGCTCATGAAGTGTACATAGAAGCAAACAAAGAAGTAAGAAGAAACATCAAAAGTGACAAGATGAAGTATATTGAAGAGTTGGCAAGGGAAGCAGAGGAAGCTGCGGCCAAAGGAAATATGAGGGACCTGTACAACAACACAAAGAAGCTAACAGGGAAATATAAGCAAGCAAATGGCCTCATAAATGATAAGAATGGAAAATTGCTTAGTAATATACAAGAACAAATGAAGAGATGGACAGAACATTTTAAGGAACTTCTCAATAGACCAGCTCCAACTAATGCCCCAGACTTCCAGCCAGCAGAAAAGAAGCTACAAATCAGCTGTGAACGACCAAGTAGAGAAGAAATAAAGAAAGCCATAAAGCTTCTGAAAGATGGAAAAGCAGCTGGTCCAGGTTGCATTCCAGCAAAGGCCATCAAAACAGATATTGATACCTCTACAGAGATATTATACAAACTACTTGGCAAAGTCTGGGAGAGAGAACGAACGAACGAACGAACGAACTTTATTTTCAAAGGGTTTAGAATTGGGCACGCAGGCCCGTCTAACATTCTAACATTCCGAGAGGAAATACCAGCAGAATGGAAGGAAGGTTATCTGGTCAAGTTGCCTAAGAAGGGAAACTTACAAGAGTGCACAAATTATAGAAGAATAATGTTACTATCAGTGCCAGGAAAAGTATTAAACAGAATCATCCTGGAAAGATTAAAAGAGTCCATAGACAAGCAACTGAGAGATGAACAAGCAGGTTTTCGACAAAATAGATCCTGTACAGACCAGATAGCCACATTGAGAATAATAGTTGAACAAAGTCTGGAATTGAATTCACCGCTATACATCGGATTCGTGGACTATGAAGAGGCATTTGACTGTGTAGACAGAGAATCGCTTTGGAAATTGATGAGCCTTCATGGAGTTCCCATGAAGATCATTAACTTAATAAAGAAGACCTATGAAGATATGACATGTAGAGTTCTTCATGAAGGACAACTTACAGAACCTTTTAGGTTTAGAACGGGAGTGAGACAGGGATGCCTCTTGTCTCCATTTCTTTTCTTACTAGCAATAGATTGGGTTATGAAAACATCGACATCACACAACAGAAATGGAATCCAGTGGAATCTGACTAAACAGCTTGAAGATCTGGATTTTGCAGATGATTTGGCTCTTCTGTCCCATAACGATAATCAGATGCAAGAGAAAATGAAAATTCTCGATGAGAGGTCACGACAGGTGGGCCTGAAAATACACAGGGAAAAGACAAAGATTATGAGAATAAATGCAAGAAATGATAACAAGGTTGAACTTGAAGAAACACCACTAAAAGATGTAGAATCTTACCCATATCTTGGAAGTAATATAAACAAAGTTGGAGGGACAGACAGTGATATCAAAATAAGAATACAAAAAAGCAAGAGGAGCTTTCATTGCATTGGGATACATATGGAGAACAAGAGAAATCATGTCCAACACGAAAATAAGAATCTTCAACTCAAATGTGAAGTCAGTCCTATTGTATGGCTCTGAGACACGGAGAACAACAAAAACAACAACCAAAAAGCTACAGACTTTTATAAACGGATGCCTGCGTAGAATAGAAGGACTGAAATGGTATGACAAAGTCACAAATGTGGAATTGATGACAAGAACCAGACAAGTGCCATTGGAACAAGAGTTGAGAAGAAGACGCTGGCGATGGATAGGACACACATTGAGAAAACCTGTTGATAGCATTACAAGGCAGTCCTTGTTCTGGAATCCACAGGGAAAGAGAGACAGAGGTAGACCAAAAAAACACATGGAGAAGAGAACTGGAAACAGAGGTGAAAATGATGAGGAAAACATGGAAAGAACTTGAGCAGATGGCACAGGACAGGAAGACTTGGCATGTGTTTGTTGAAGGCCTTTTCTCCTTGGGGAGCTAAAGGGTATTGATTGATTGATTGATACAGTATTGGTGTAAGCTAAAGTCCTTGTTAGGACTGGTATTGAATAGCTAATAAAGTTATCAGCCCTTTTGAGAGCTGGCTTTAAATGATGAGCACAAAGAGTTGCCTTTCTGTATTTACTGGGCATCTTTTGTCTAAATAATAAATGAATTAATAATGTATTATATCATGTACTTACCATGTATATCATGTACTTACCATGTATATCATGTACTTACCATGTATATCATGTACTTACCATGTATATCATGTACTTACCATGTATATCATGTACTTACCATGTATATCATGTACTTACCATGTATATCATGTACTTACCGTATGTATCATGTACTTACCATGTATATCATGTACTTACCATGTATATCATGTACTTACCATGTATATCATGTACTTACCGTGACGGACTCTAACGACACCAAGACCTTGTATTGTAAACAAGACAACGACGTACTCCCCTTAATAGACAATATGCCTTCCTGACGGTGTGTCATAGCATAATCATTCAGATTACAGCAGTTAATTACTAGACGAGGTGGTATCTTCCCTGAACAAGTACCATACACTGGGCATGTTTTGTTTCAGGTTTCCATCTGTGAGTGTACCACGTGAAGCACTTGGCCTTAGCATTGTGTCTTAGGACCAGGAGTGTAACCACATCAAATCCGTGAACCACCACTGCCCCCTGGTGAAAGCATTGCGTCTGGAGATCAAGAACCATATTCGCCACACACTGAACATAACTCGAGAATCAGTGGACCGTCACTGCTATCCTTCCTCAGCATTGTGTGTTCAAGGACCAGAATCCTATTCACGAGTTAAATGTATTTCGCCAAGACGTTACCAACCAACCCACCCAAATGTTAAAACTGTAAGATGATGATAAAGACTAGGACGGACATTAACTCAAACTAGTGAATTATCTTGTGCAATTTTATACTGCGGATCAACTCTGGTTCGACGACTTCTTTCTCTGCGTCTTGCAATTGAAATGACAAAGAATATTGTGATGTTAAACTTTGCGTAGTTAACATCCGGACAGTTTGATTGGCCGTTGTCCATCAGCGGACATGACTAGTGTTCTATATTTAGATCCTGACTAACGCTTATGGTCCGTCAGCGGACATGACTAGCGTTCTATATTTAGATAACGCGTATGGCTGCTACATAAATAGACTAAGGACATGATGGAATGGCGCTGTCACATATTCCCCGCCTGATTTTGTTGTCGTCTCGACAACATCACTACCTCTGGCTCCCCAGACGTACTCTTTCAGATCGTCTTGGGGTAGAAATCCCTAGCGGCTGCAGGGCGTACCAGCCTGGTTCGGGTGTTAGACTATGTACGTCCTCCCCAGGGTCTGTCTCATCCGGCAAGGCTGGTGCCTCAGGTAGGCCTAACGTCGTATCTACCGGACCTGGAGAGTCATCTTTGTCTTCACTTCGTTTCAGTTCGTTGCCAGTGACTATAATGCTCGGATTCGCTCCATCTGTTCGTTGGATGACATATGGACGTCCTGTCATTGTGGGAGCACGAACAACAATGTACTCCTCTTCTGACCACATGTTACGAATTTCAGATCTTTCAGCTTAGTGCATTCTCTTCCTTACCAGTTCTCCCACCTGTAGCGTAACAGAACACTGCAACTTGTCACATCTTTCTTTTCTGACTGTAGCCAACCCCTGTTACTGTACCTCTGCTCTTACGTGCGCCTCTCGTAGCCTGGAAATGTGCTCTTCAAGCTATTTGTCAACCGTTGCTGATTCTTCTTCACCAGATGAGTGGCCCAATATGAAATCAATGGGCATTTTAGACTTCTTCCCAAATAAAAGGTAGTAAGGGGAGTAACCCGTCCATGCATGGGGAGTAGCGTTGTAGACTGTAAGGACCTCTGCAAGATGCTCAGACCATCTCCGTTTCTCTTTGGTGGATAATGGCCTCCCTTTCGGTCTATAATAGCTCCGATGTATTTAAAGTCGTCGACCTGCTCCAGGACCTGTTCTCCCAGCTTAATCTGATGTCTTCTTTCTTCTCGTGATATCACCATGGATTTTGTTTTAGAGCAGCTTATGACTATCCCTCTCTTCTCCAGCTCTTCCTTCCAGACTTGCAGGTTGGATTGGAGATGTGCCTCTGATTTAGCTCGGAGCTATTATAGACCGAAAGGGAGGCATCAAAGAAGAGTTGGCCACTCGAAAAGCAGCGGCTGGGAGACTTTTTCAGGCCATAAATCGAGGATTCCTCAGCAAGAGAGAGGTTGGTAAGAACATGAAGATGGCTATATACCGCTCCACCTATGTCCCAGTCTTGACATATTGATGCGAGTCATGGGCAATGACTACAACCCACAAAAGCCAGATCCAAACCTCAGAAATGAGGTATCTGAGGAAGGTGGTTGAAGTAACAAGAAGATACATGGTCCGCAACCAGACGATACGTCAAGGCCTAAAATGCCACCCGCTGGAGACCCAAGTAGAACAGTCCCAACTAAGATGGTTTGGCCATGTCTGCAGAATAGGAGAAGATCGGCTACCACGACAAGCATGGGAAACAAAAAGCCAGGGATCCAGACCCCCAGGACGACCCAGAGTCCGCTGGGAGACGCCATATATTTTGCATAGTTCTGATATGACCACTAATTCGAAATGTTAGCCCTGGTCAGAGTGCTGCCTCTGCGGCACAGCTAAGTACATAAACCAGTTGTCTACCAACGCTCGGGCCACGGTGGTTGCTTTTTGGTTCCTGGTTGGGAGGGCAACGGCAAACTTGCTAAACACATCAGTTATAATGAGTACATTCTCGTAGCCTCGTGTGTCTCTTTCCAGCAGCGTAAAATCCATGGCGACTACTTCAAAAGGCTTGGACGCCAGCAGGTTACCCGGTAGACCTTGGATCTTGAGATGCGGGGCTTTTGCTATATTGCATCTACTGCACCTTCGGCAGAATGCTTCTACATCAGACGTTATGCCATCCCAGAAACACCTGTTTCTCAGTAGCTGCAACATGCGGTCACGACCCTGATGGCCAGTTTTGTGCACCGCCTCCAGCACTCGCTTTTTTAAAGATTCTGGAACCACTAGCTACGTGATCTTAGTCCCATTTGGTCCGCTTACTATCCGATACAACAAGCCTCCGATTAGTGTTAAGCACCTACGCTGCCTTAGTAGCTTCTTTGATATTCTCCTCATCTCCTCCTTGGGCAATCTAGTACCATCCCTTACAATTCTGGAAACTGTCATTATATCAGTATCAGCCTCCTGCAGTGCTAACAGTTCTTCAAGAGAATAGGATGGAAAAGTTAGTGCCGCACCTGTGTCTGTGACTGGATTTGGGTCTGTTGCATCTCCCATTTCCACTGCTCCCAACACACAGAGGAGTAGATGTTAACACAGCTTTCAATTGCTTAAAAGCATCATCACACTCTTGGGTCCACAGTTCTCATATGGCAGCTTTCTTGGACTTCATTTAACTGAGCCACCAGTTCATGCAGTGCTATAGTGGCCAACCCGGGCACAAACCTCCGATAATAACTGGCTAGGCCAAGAAATGCGCGTAACTCTGTCTGCGTTCTGGGTATTGATGCCTCTTTGATCGCCTGTATCTTGTCCTCCATTGCTCCAATGCCCTCTTCAGATACCGTATGGCCCAAAAATTCCTCTTTTGGCTTGCAGAAACGGCATTTAGCTGCATTCAACTTCAGACCTAGTAGCTGCAACCGCTGGAACACATTTTCAAGCCGTTGCAGGTGTTCTGTAAAGCCAGTCGAGTACACAAGAATGTCGTTTAGATAAACTAGAAACAGCTGGAACATCATTTCGTGCATGGAACTCTGCATCCACATTGTTGTAGTAACTTCTGTAGTTGGCGCTTTTCATTTTGACTGCCCTCAAACCCATTTAAATCAACTGGGCTGCTAACAGGGACCTTGGCTGACCATCCTGTCTGTGCAGATATATCCACCTTCTGAGCTCTAACAACTCTGAATTGTATCATTGTCCGCGCATGCCTCAGAAAGTTTTCCCACTTGAGTACCCCTAGCAAAAAAAAGGTCTTCATCTCCAAGATTTACTGCTTGGACCTCACAAAAACCTCCTCTGAGTACAGTTAGTGTGTGACATATTAACAGCCCTTTATGTTCCAAGACTCTTGAGGGTTCAAACAGCACTGTTTTCTCTGATCTTGAGCTTCTGCATTTCACCTGTATGGTAGCAATTGATCGAACTGGTATGTGGGTTTTCTTCCTCCTGCAACCCACACCTTCGCCTTATCTAACTTTGTCTCACCTTTTCTTGGAGCTTGCCACTTGAGGAAGCGGTGGATGTTTTTTACTTCCGCCAGTATGTTGGTGCCTATTATACCAGGCGCTTTGTCAGGCTCATTGAGACTTTTAACGACTTAGAGCCACAGCTCTTGGCATAACACTCTCCAATCTTAACCACTAGATCGCCAGCATATGGAATTGTGACACCATTGGCAGCAATTAGTCGCACCCATTTACTTTCATCCAGGACCAGATCTCCAAAATGCTGTTGAAAGCACTGTTCCGTAACAGTTGAAACTTGGGACACCGTGTCAAAAATACACCTGACTTTCTTCCCTGCTATCATTACATCACATTCCGGTCGGCCAGCAACCATCTTTATCTCTGAGTCATTCTGCCCCCCTTCTGTAGCCTGACTCCTAGCCGCAGAGGGGTATAGTTTAGTGCCTGTGGGCATCGATTCTGTACATGGCCTTGCCTTCTACAGCTAAAACAGCGAACTGTACTGGTACGTCTCTCCTGCTCCTGAGACATGTGTGTGTGCTCTTGTGGTGCTTAGCTGGCACGGAGGATAGTGTGATTCGCTTCCATAGCTAGGCGGGGGTGCCGAACGGAAGGTCCTGGGTTCGATTCCCCTGTAAGCCACTCACGTCTGTTGTTTTTCTGTTGTCTAGTTTTCTACTTCTTTATTATTCACGAGTGCCTGAAAACATACCTTTATGTGTGTGTAATATTTATTTATTGTTTATAGGCCTCGGGTTTCCCTTCTTTATGTGTTGAAAATACAGCTGCCTGAGTCTTGATAAATCATCAGTTGGCAGCATCGACCTCTAACAGGCGATAATTAATTGTCTTGTCATGCTGACAATTATTTAGTTACGAATAAAAGTCACCAGACAAAACATAGCAAGGGAGATAACTATGTTGTGTTCTTTTCTGCTGCTTGCACTGATGACGGCGCTAAATTCTCATGTGGTCATTTAATTCATGTCCATTTTACTTCAGAATTACGGAAACAGTGGCACAAAAGCCTAGAAGCTTCATCTATGATAAACATTGAGGCTTAATGGCTAAATATATAAATATATGATGGAGACAATTATTCATACTTACCCAAACTTAATATAAATGGGGGAAAAGCTCCAGAAATGTCACCGACAAAATAAGGAGGCAGAAACATTTCTAATAATAGAAAATAAAAATCTGGCGCATTTATGTGTATTGGAAGAAGTGCGCACAATTTCAACAGGCATGCAATTTAGTTCCTCGGCTGGAAATGCGCCGTGAAAATGATTGCGACTTTGGCGGGAAAAGATGGCCTAACACGTGATGGATAAGTGAATTAGTATGGTTTATGTTTTGATGATTGGTCTAAACTTGTTGATAGGGTAGTTATATTAGTGACTGCGTCTTTAAATTGTTTAAATCGATCACGGGATCTATATACCGTAGTTGTATGGGTGAAGTGAGAGTGACCTCGGACATTGATGCACTTTTTTCTTGGGGCGCAAAATTGGCTATGCGTTCTTTCCCGATTTACTTGCACAGCAAGGCGACGCAAGTATGGATGGTCCGCGGTTTGATTCTCGGTAAGCTTATCACTAAAATTTCTTTTCTGTTGTCTGGTGTCATCCTTTATGTCCAACGAAGGCCTGTTTATTATCTATATTTATTTACTTATTTTTTTGTTTCATTGCCGTTAATTTGGACCTTCCGGCTGCGTGGAGTGTGGAACATGTAGCTTCACCCTATAGGTGTTGACACAACACAAGGAGCAGCAGTTACCGGTTATAAGCATCTTGCCCATTTGGTATAGGGCATGGCACCAGTGGCTACTTCCGACAGTGGGAGAGGTTGTAGGAAAAGAGAAGGAAGACAAATTCCCATAGGCAGTTATGACTGAAGGGGCAATTATATTGAATTTTTTAATGGTTTGGTGCAACACTCCAACTGTGGGTCCTGAAAACCGTTACAAAGTTCTGTTTGAGTTACATTTGATCCTACTTACATTACCTGTAGTCCCCGAGGGTTCTCAGATGGGATTAATAAAGACTAGAACTACTGCTAGAACCAGACTGTCTCAAGTGACGACTAATATGAGATTCGGCATGAGGTTCGCAGCCTTTTGGTTTCTCTCTCAGCATCCAGTCTTTTCCCTTCTCTCTCAGCTTCCAGTCTTTTGGCTTCTCTTTCAGCTTCTACTTGCAATTTCCTTTCCTCTCTATCCATGTGTTTGTCCACGTCTGTTGTGACACATTGGTACATAAACCACGTGGTGCATGGGTATGTGCTTTTTATACAGGCTTCTCACAAAGGGGCCAGTTGCAGCTGTAGCTCCATGTTCTGTAGAGAGACAAAAACGGAGATGATAATGGCGATGAGGATGATGATTCATACATGTTACAATTTTTTCTCGACAGACGTACTGACCTTACTTTTAGTACCGGCTCTCTTCTTCGCCTTGCGGAATCGGTCCTCACTCTCAACTCTTTTGAATTCAATGGCCAGTTCTTTAATCAAATTAGTGGCGTTGCTATGGACACCAAAATCGGCCCGAGTTATGCCTGCCTCTTCTTGGGTCACTTTGAATATTTGGTGCTTCAAAGTTACGATGGACCATTACCTGAGTTTTACCGTCGCTATATCGACGATGGTATTGGTGTCACAGACATGTCTGAAGCTAACCTCCGTAGATTCATTGACTATGTTGGCAATTTCCATCCTGCAATCAAATTCACTTCTCAGATTTCTACCACTTCAGTTAACTTCCTTGACCTCACTGTCAATATTACTCCTACTGGCCTTACTACCTCTGTCTTTTATAAACCTACTGATGCCCATGGTTTCCTTATTTACACCTCTTCTCACCCTCCCAGCTGTAAAAATTCAATTCTCTACTCTCAACTTCTACGCTTACGTCGGATATGTCACGATGAAGATGATTTCCGTGAACGAGCTCTAGAAATGCTCGAGTTTTTTCGCCGTCGTCACTATCCTGAAAGAGTCTTATCTGATGCCCTTAATCGCATTAGTCCCGTTACTCGTCAGGCTGCACTTACTGTTAAACCTACTACTACATCTGACAGACTCAAACTTGTCTTAACTTTCCACCTTCACTGTTTGGCGGTGAAAAAAATTCTGTTCCGTCATCTGCCTATTCTCCACTCTGATCCTGATACCAGAGAGTTGTTTCGTGATACCCCTTTGTTGGCATATCGTAAGGATACAAATTTTAGGGATATTCTTGTGCATAGTCGCTTGAGACAAACTAGTCCTTCTCACTTTGGTACTAAACCGTGCCAATGCCGCATATGTAAGACCTGTCCTTTTGTACTCCAAACGCAGTCAGTCTCCTTTCCGAACGGTAAATTTACCATTGGGGAGTCTTTCACGTGCGAATCCAGAAACCTGATTTATGCTATCATCTGCAAGAGGGGTGACATGACCTATATTGGTGAAACTGGCAGACGTTTGGCAGACAGGTTTCGTGAGCACTTGAATGACATCCATCATGGCAAACATTTACCAGTGGCCCTTCACTTTAACAGCCCTGACCATTCAGGTAACTCTGACATTCATGTCACTGCCCTCCGTTCATGTATCGGCGACGACCGAACTCGCTTTTCGTTGGAGAATCGCCTCATTTTTCAAATGGGCGTTTTAGCTCCTGCTGGGATGAATGTCCAGCATCATTTTGCATAATTCTGGTGGCTTCTGTCGTTATTTTCCTATCTATCCTTGTTTTTGCTTTCGTTCGTTTCGTTTCCTCAATTTTCTGTTCTTAGCCGTCATTAGCTCCTACGTCTTTTCCACATGACGCCTTAGTTTTTTCAGCCATTTTGAATGTTTCCTTCCTCGACACAGCTAAGTGATTTTTCACGCATTTTATTAGTGTTGTTCATTCCTGTCTTCGTTTCGTTGATTATTTACTTTCTTGTTTCGACATGTCTTTCTGGTTTCACGATTTTCTTGCATTATTACTGTTAACGTTTCGCTCATCACCGTGGTTTCATCTGCTTGTATCGCTCATTTGACGTTTTCCTCATCATCACAGACCTTTGTAGTACCTATATGTAGTTCTTGTCCTTGTCACCTGTTCGTAACTGTGGCTGACGAAGGGTAAAACCCGAAACGTCCCTTGTCTCATGTGTACCGTTTACTTGTAAAACTGATTTCATACCATATTATTTTTTAATTTATATACCATTTACAAGCACTATCTTCATCATCATTATCATCATCACCATCATATTTTTCCTTTCGGCTTCTTTACGGAGCATGTAACCACCACTACAATGTCCTGCATGCAGGAAGCCTGCACTAAAGGTTTAACTTGTTTTTGCAGCAGTGGCTTCTGTAGCAGGTTTCTTCTTTGGTCCTTGGCCCCGCTGACTGTCAAAGCAATCAGTGACTATCACGCCTGGTGGCGTCTTGTAGGGCAGCAACAACTTGTCTTCACTTTGCTCGGTTGGCAGCCATCTTTCATGTGGTGCTCCAGCTCTTGTTCATGCTTTGTATCTCTGCTCAACAGTTCTCCACCAGGTAGCTTTTGGCCAACTCTTGTTCATGCTGTGTATCTCTGCCTCAACAGTTCTCCACCAGGTGGCTTTTGGCCAGCTCTGGTTCATGCTTTGCGTCTCTCTGCTTCAACAGTTCTCCACCAGATAGCTTTTGGCCAACTCTTGTTCATGCTTTGTATATCTGCCTCAACAGTTCTCCACCAGGTAGCTTTTGGCCAACTCTTGTTTATGCTTTGTATCTCTGCCTCAACAGTTCTCCACCAGGTGGCTTTTGGCCAACTCTTGTTCATGCTTTGTATCTCTGCCTCAACAGTTCTCCACCAGGTAGCTTTTGGCCAACTCTTGTTCATGCTTTGCATCTCTGCCTCAACAGTTCTTCACCAGGTAGCTTTTGGCGAACGCTTGTTTATGCTTTGTATCTCTGCTTCAACAGTTCTCCACCAGGTGGCTTTTGGCCAGCTCTGGTTCATGCTTTGCGTCTCTCTGCCTCAACAGTTCTCCACCAAGTAGCTTTAGGGCAACTCTTGTTCATGCTTTGCATCTCTACCTCAACAGTTCTCCACCAGGTAGCTTTTGGCCAACTCTTGTTCACGCTTTGTATCTCTGCCTCAACAGTTCTCCACCAGGTAACTTTTTGCCAGCTCTTGTTCATGCTTTGCGTCTCTCTGCCTCAACAGTTCTCCACCAGGTGGCTTTTGGCCAACCTTGTTCATACTGTGCATCTCTGCCTCAACAGTTCTCCACCAGGTGGCTTTTGGCCAGCTCTGGTCAATGCTGTGCATCTCTGCCTCAACAGTTCTCCACCAGGTAGCTTTTGGCCAGCCTCGCTTTTACTTTCCTTCTGGAGTCCATAGAATTGCCAGTTCTGGTGATGGTGTCAGGGTATCTTCTGGGGATGTGGACAAACCCCTTTCTAACGTCTACCTGCTAAGATGGTGCGTAAGACTTCTATTGTGGCTCAGAATTAGTAGTTCTTGGTTGGTGATGGTGTTCGGCCAGAACAATCGAAGGAATTTGGTTTACATCTTAAGGTTGCCAGCCTCATGCATAACTTCATATTAGTCGCCATGTACGACATGCTTGAGCGAGCAGAATGCCTATTCTTTCTTTGTCTCGTGAGAAATCCAGCGAACTACATGATGCATTTTTAAGAATACTTAATAGAAATTACCCAAAATGCATTTTGGTAAAGCAGTTTTATATCCGGGTAAGGTGGGTTCGATTAGGTGATGACCTACTGACATTTAACAGAAAAAACAAAAAAAATTCACCGAATGACGTCATACGATTCCCTACAATAGTTGCCTATGGCAACACAATCTCTCCAATCGTTCTCGGGGGTTCCCTCCGTCAATCAAACACGACTTCGCGCGCTAGTGCGAAACACACGGGGCCCACCCACACCAAACCAATGGAGGCGCGAGCGGGAGGGAGGTTTTGAACTCGGTTCCCACGGGTAGAACTACAGTTTTGTGTCAAGAAGAGGTGCTAACCCTTGGAGTACAGGGTATTTTGGGTGTCTTTTATTTGGAGACTGCTGTCGTGTAGATTTAGTACTGGGATATATTCTGTGTGTGTTGTTGTGTATTTATATTTCATTTGTGATAATGGAGCACGCTTTAATACCTGTAATGAACGGATCTGCAGAAGACGACCACGACCCAGGGTAAGGATCGTCATTGTGTAATGCACTTGTTTGTTTTCATTTCTGATTTGTAGACACACTTGTCATCATTGGTACACCTGTCATCTCGCGACCAGGTCGGAAACTATCCAAGTTTTGGTTGAAATGAACAAGATTCGGGCGTGTGTTCGATACGGCCTTATATAATAAATTAGAGACGCAGTAATAACGGATTAGGGTTAGATTTAGGAATCCTTAATCAAGCTCTAAACTCTAATGTTAATCCAAACTCTAACTATTTGGGCGGTTAATTTTGGATAATATAAAAAAATACGACCCACAAATTATCATTTCAAACCCAGGTTGTTATTGTGCATTTTCTAAAACTTTCTCATAAGTTGTACAAATCTCAATCGATTTTTATAACTCGTGCACCTCTAAATTTACTCTCGTGCTCAATATGACGAGGGTTATGGGAAAGCGGGGGGGGGGGATGATTAGATTTCTAGCCCCCTAGGAAACTACTCCACTTGTGCGGCTTCAGTCGCCATTGATCCCGAGTTCAACAGTCATTCAGAGGGGGGGTTCTCGAACCGACTTTAGCCATCTTCTGTGGTTTGGACGTCTGCCCGTGTGGTTTTAGTTAGCGCGTGGATAAGACAGAAACGGCCAGATGACGAAAAAAAAATGGTGACCATAACTCTATGCTTGCTACTAATAAGGTGTTCGCTTTTTTTTCTTCAGTGTACATTTCCTTTTCTTCTTTCAGTACACATTCAGCTTTCCTTAGTTCAGTTCACATTCCCAGTTCCTTAGTTCAGTGCACATTCAGCTTTCCTTCGTTCAGTTTACATTCCCAGTTCCTTAGTTCAGTACACATTCAGCTTTCCTTAGTTCAGTGCACATTCCCCTTTCTTTCGTCCAATGCACATTCCCCTTTCTTTCGTCCAGTGCACATTCCCCTTTCCATTGTTCAGTGCACATTCCCTTTCCTTTGTTCATTGCACATTCCCCTTTCCATAGTTCAAGGCACAATACCCTTTCCTTCGTTCAATGCACATTCCCCTTTCCTTAGTTCAGTGAACATTTCACTTTCCTTAGTTCAGTGCACATTCTCCCTTTCCTTAGTTCAGTGCACATTCTCCCTTTCTTTAGTTTTAGTTCAGTGCACATTCTCCTTTCCTTCGTTCATTCATTCATCGCCCTACAGCTCTGATAGGAGTAAATGCCTTCAACAAATTTAAGGAAAGTTCTCTTGTTATGTCTGTTCTATTATTTTCATTTATGTCTCCAGTTCCCTTCTCTGTGTGTTTTCTGTCTCCCCCTGCTTCTTTTACACTGGAGATTCCAGAGTACGGACTACCATGTAATGTTATCAACAGGTAACATAAGTAAGGAAAATCCTTTCCTTTCGCAAGTATTATTTTAACAGTGGCTTTAAACATTTGTACGTTTTGCCGAGGCGTGTCCCGTTCAACCTAGTCGGTTATATTAGGGCTCATCTCCAAGTATCAAAGACCTTTAAGTCTGAGAATATGGCTTTAAACTGAATATCCAGTCAAAGCGACATTCTAAGTATATTGTTGTGATAAACATCACTGCGAAATTTCTAATTATTATTATTTTTTAAGTGATTGGCTTGACGTAACTATCGGCTAACGCGAATTGTGCGTAGAGCTTGCGACTTCATCATATAAAAAATGTCTTTTCACAAACAACCATTGCAGGGGTACAATACGTTTTTTGGGCCAGATTTCACGCATGGGACCAACAGCAATTATTGCTTACGGATCGAAAGATGGGACATTCAATGTGTCGTACATGTCTTTGAGAGATTCAGTCAGTAGCATTCTTGTTACCTCCCGTAACATTTCTAACAGTCAGCCCCCTTTCGATTTACGCTGTAGTTAATCCAGTGTCTTTCATATGAGCAGTAAGTACCAGATACTTTTCATATGCAATGTTCCATGCCTTTAAATTAATATTTAAAGTACGTGTGAGAATGAATGGATACAGTATAAAAGATGAGAGAAAGGAAGGGCAGAATGTAAGACGGGCCAGCGTGCTCAGTACTCAACCCTTTGAAAATAAAGTTCGTTCCTTCGTTCAGCTTTATGAAATTGGGGTACCGCGTGAGCAGTAAATTTTTTCGCTGCTTTTGCTTTTCAGTAGCCCTACGTACCCAATTCTCAACCCTTTGAAAATAAAGTTCGTTCGCTCGTTCCCTAACTCAGAAGCAGCAAATTTTACACCACTATGTAACGCTACCAAGTTTTGAACCCGGTACGTTTGCTGCGAGAGTATATCGCTCTAACCACATTGCCAGAATACCCCGTTTAGTTTATCTATATTATTTACAATGTACATTAAAAGCGAATGTTTCCTAGAGCTTCAAGTACAATTTTCAACAGTATGCAGACCCCCAAAGAGCTACGATGGGGCTGCGGCCATTTAATATTGTGAGGCCCCCTCTTCATTGAGAAGAGAGGTATAAACTATTTTAATGTAAATAAAGGCATGAATACTCAACTGAGATTACGTCCGTTTCCTTTTGAAGTAAGACCCTGGCCATATTGCCCGGCTGGGCCCCCATCTCCGCTTCTTGTATGAGCAGTTAATATGTACTCAGATGTCTTGACGTAAAAACTCTAAACCAGGGATTCTCAAACTTTTTTTGCTCATGGCCCTCTTCTGGGCCTCATTTACCTCTGTGGCCCCCCCTCATAGTCGCTGTTAGCTGGAAAAAAATTACTTTACTATCTTACTTTCGCCCCCTAGAAATATGGCATGACACCCCCCTCCCCCAGGCCATATGGCCCAATTTGAGAATCACTGCCCTAGATCAGGACTGCAGGTGTCTGCCTGGTGTGCCATGCCACCAGGCAGAATATAACGGTATCGAAAATTATACGTTATGGTGAACTATTATGCAAGAAAATAACGTACAATTTTATGGCCCACGTTGAGTACTACTACTCTAAATCAGCGGTAGTCAAGCCAGAAGCTGTGGGAATCTACCTTAGAAACAATGATCTACAAATCTTTGTTCACTTTCAGACGTCAACTTGATTATTGTTCAAAGAAAAGTACTCTTAAGATCTATCTTGAGACACCATGCCAGCAGAGTTAAGTGGAAAATTAGTGTCAATTGTATAATGAACGGTTTTAAAATGTCTCTCAGCACTACTTTTCTTGATAAAAGTAATGGCTGCCTTGTATCTTTAATTCTGGGGATACTGGACTTTGGAAAGCTTTCGGGAGAGGGCCACTCCGAAATGTCCCTATCTGAAAAAGTCTATCATTTTTGGTTTTGTTTTGGTTTCAAGGACCATCTCCATTACACACGGACAACTCCGATCTGAAGATGGTTGCATAGACAAATAGATACCGAAAGAGAAAAAATACGTAGTTGGAGAAAATTGAATATAAAGCGTGAGCTATAAGTCCCTTGGTCTGGTTTTAAGGACTATCTTCATTGCACACGGACAACTCCATCAGTGCTCCGATCTCCTTCCTTAGATCACACAAGGAGGATCTCAGCATAGTGCACGAATTCCGTAGCACCGACGAGGATCACAATTGTCGCCAGAGGTTCAGATGTTATTAAAATTAAGAAGATATCCTGGACATAAAGGTGTATCCTATGATACCAGGATAGTGCCAGATAAGAGTCTGCTCTTATCAGTAATACCCCCTTCTCTGAGGAGAGTCAGGGTGTATAGACACAAAGGTAGGGTCAAGCTATGTAAGTTCCCAGAGAAGATGGTGATGTAGTACTCTGAGTCCCTAACTGCTACCTCTCCTGATCCGCCTCTGTGATTATGGTATTTAATATGGTTATTGACTCTGCCTAGGGTAATTATATAACTAATTTCACCAACAAGAACTGTAATTGAACTTAAAGAATTTAAGAAAGTCTGCTGGTGAATATTTACAATTTAATTAAACAGTTACTCTTTTCTGTTTGAAAAGTTTTAAACTCAAATATTTTACAACAGTAAATAAATAAAACAGTTCCAAAATTTGTTTTTCAATTGGGTCAAAATGTCTATCATCTGGTAAACAAAATTAGCTTGCTTGATCATTCACTTGAAGAATTATTATTATTATAAGTTTATAGAAACTCTGTCCTTTTATGGTCATCACAAACTGGATGCGTATATGTCTTTTTTGTGAGTATGGATAAGCTGCACAGTTGCCCTAAGCAACTTATCTGAGTCACTGCAGATGGCTCCCTTAGATGCTGGATCGAATCTTCAGATGAAATCTCCAGCAGTTACATACATTATGACTGGCCTGCTATCACAGACTGGCACTGCATTCGTTGCAACGTTAGTAAGAGAAGCCTCTTCTTATTTGGAGACTTTTGGTTAAAGGATTAAACCTGCAATGAATTCAAACGCAATCCCTGTATTTGTCTATCCATATCCCTCTTATGACACAGATAAGGACGATAGACAGTTTCAGATAAGCGTGCAAGCAGATGCACAAGGTATAGTATAGTATCAACAATCATTTTAATTCAAAGTGATCACAATATACTTCTACCTTCTTAATTATAAGTATTTTCCCATGATTCGCCTCCATACAATAATTTGGTTGTGGGTAAAACTATTAAGTAATATGTCAAACGATACTGTGAATCAATCCCTTTCATCCTTCTTTATGTTCCTGGTAGGTGTCTCATTCTATTCAAGAAATACTAAATACCTTTCCCAACTTACAGACACAATTGACCATCTTTCTCAATATATTAATATTTCCGAAGGCGGGCTTTGCCTCTCGAATTTACACATGAGTCTGTAAGTTTCATCATTACACACTGTCCATTCCTAACACATCTTATACACGTCGTATCGCACAGTTGGATTAATCAATATAATTACACACAATTATATATATATATATATATATATATATATATATATATATATATATATATATATATATATATAGAGAGAGAGAGAGAGAGAGAGAGAGAGAGAGAGATTCGTTCTTACCATCAGGCACACACAGACTAACCCTCAATGGTTAATTACGGTCTGCTAACAAGTGCAGAAGGCAAACGCTGGCATTAAAATATGCTCTGCTTTCCCCGCTCTCTGTGTTTTTTTCAAATAATAGTGACTAACCCGAGTTCGAAAGGCCAGTCTATATATAGTCTGACCTCGGACGTACGAGATGGAATCCCCGAGTAATGCAATAACTATCAGAAAATGTGGGTACCGTTTGGCCTTATGTACAATGTAGGAAAACTACTTTTTAAATTATCTTCGTTATTCCTGATGTGATTTTAGTTATTTAAAGCTTACATTATACTGGGAATTAGGCTTTACATATCTATATAATAATCTTTTTGGTTACTACTAGCATTTTCTGTTATGCATAGTTTAAACTGCTAAATTTAGGCCAACCTAAAGTTTCTAATGCATTTAACCTAAGATTTCTCCCGTCCTATAATAGTATTAGTAAAAGTATTACTACTTACGGTTAGAGTAACATCCCTAATATTGTTTTGATAACCTCTGCCAAGTGGTACTTCTTCCATACTGCTTTAGTAAAATTCCGAAGTTAATCATGTTACACAAATAGGGTCTTGCCATCTTTATTTTCCAAGCAGTAGTAAACACAGGACCAAGAAAGCGTTTTCATTGGTCGATGTATCTTATCTTTTTATAATGTATGGCGCGCGGTATGTTCAGAATATTTAGAATTGGGGATGTGAGACAGACGTCATTTCACGACAACAATGTGTGCATACAGGAATCACACATTTTATACATATTTTTTTGTGGTGGGTAGGTTTCCTAATTTTATAAATGTTACCAGGGCAGCGGCCGTATGGCCTCCTTTTTACGATTTCCAACTGCCGAGGAATTTTGAACGTGCGTAACTTGCACATGGGGCCTCCTATTTTTTCGCCCTCATCCGAGAAGGATAGACATCCGATCTGACTACCCAGGAAATCAGTTAGAGGTAATCACATCATTATGACCCACTGGTTCTGAAAGCATTTCCGTCAAATATATTTATTCCCAGTACTGGGAACCGTACCCGGTACCCTTAGAATTAGCGGCGGACGTCATACCTCTTAGCCACTCTGACCCTCCGTATCCTTTCTCCCCCCCCCCCCCCCCTCCCCCGTCACATGAAAATCTACCAAATCATTCTCTGATTTTTACCGGTATGACGCCATCGACCCCTGCTCTAAATGGTTCATGTCCCTTCAAGTATAATGTAAATTAAATCTCTTCCTTTCATACAGTAAATTTGCACAAGGCATGATGAATTATAACCAAGCTTATTGAAAGCTAACTAAAAATAGATTTGGGTCAATTGAAACATGGCGAAACAAAATCTGTGAACAGCGGTGCAAACTAGCAAACATTGGGGCAGGAAATAGAAGGTTCTTTTCGATCATTCGTTACAATAGCTCCATACGCGCAACTCGCATTTGACAACTGAGAGATCGGGTCAAAGTACCGCCTTTGACTTTCTGGGTTTTTTTTTTTTATCTGTTGTTAAACCTGAACTTAAGTACCTGCTAAACCGGGTCTGTAGCAGGGTGTGTTTACGAAATGAAACTGTGGCAAATTTGAAACATCCTGAAGTGGTAGTATGGAGTTGGGTTATACGGTAGAGCGAGGTGTGTAATCTTTTAAGAGAAATTGTGTAGCAGAGATTGTCGACAATCAAGGGTGACACTGAATGTTAATTACAGTAGTAGTTCTCAGTCTGTATGAAATGTAGGGCATCAGTTTAATAGATCCTAGTGCCCTGTATATAGAGAGTGACGACAACTAAGGTTCGACCAAAAATGGCGGCCAAACCCGTATCGCCGGAAAAAGGACCCAATCGCGACTTTAAAAATTAGCTACAAATACAGTAGCACATATTTGTATCTAAAGTCCTTTTTCCGGCGATACGGGTTTGGCCGCCATTTTTGGTCGAACCTTAGTTGTCGTCACTCTCTATATACAGGGCACTAATAGATCCCAAAGAAAAACTGTCCCACATAGGAGCGGACTGAGTGATCTAAGCCCCCAGGCAGTGGCAAAAATGGTCATTGACCTGTAACCACTCATCCAGTCTGGTTTGGTTTGGTTTTAAGGACTATCTTCATTGCACACGGACTACCCCATCAGTGCTCTGATCTCCTCCCTTAGATCACACAAGGAGGATCTCAGCACAGTGCACGAACTCCGTAGCACCGACGAGAATTCCAGTGTGTGAATATAGGAATCACACATTCTATAAATATTTTTGTGTTGGGTAGGTTTCTAATTTTTTTATTTTACCAGGGCAGCGGCACGATGGGCCTACTCTTTACAATTTTCAACTCCCGTGGGATTTTTAAAGTGCGCAACTTGCACACTGGATCTCCTATTTTTTCGCTCTTATCCGAGAAGGCTAGGTATCAGATCTCACTACACGGGAGACCGGGGGGAGGGAGTACGACATCATTAGGATCACTGGTTCTGAAAAAAAAATGTCCATAAATTATATTTCCTTAACTGGGAATCGAACCCGGTACCTCTAGAATTCGAGGCAGACGCCAAACATCTTAGCCACTCCGACTCCATCCAGCTGATTAAAATAGATGTAGGCTAGAGGGGAGTGGGGCCTCTACAACTGTAGACCCTAGGGCACTGCCTGATTACTGTGACAGAGGATATTATGAAAATAGATTTCATATATCTACATTTTTCTTCCACCTGTCTTTCACCGGCTTCCTTATTAATTATGCACGGTGTTAACGTAAAACCCTCCTACACTTAGATATCTGTCTCTCTCTCTAATTTAGCCACGCATATATTTTGTGTCTTTCTCTACGGTGTAATAGGCACTAGGAACGTTTGCAATCACACAGGTAAACGGAACGCATCGAAATCTGGACGAAGGTGATAAATGTAAAATCCACTATTCAGTACGAACAGGATTTTTCAGAACCAACTAGCTTCGATTTAGAGACCATTGTTAAAGTGGATTTCTTATTATTTTCGATTGGAGAAGTTCTAAATTTCTGTGTTTGTGGTAAATATCATATTAGAAGTTTGAGTGATTTAATTGATAAGTCCGTATTTTATTTCACTAAGATTTTTCTGTGTAGAGTGATCTAAGGGTTAAGTCCGGCATTTATTTCACTAGTTTTTTTGTGTGCTTATTGGCTAGCGAATTAAAATGATCTATAGCTAAATTGTTCCGGCTGTAGCGTTAATCTAACTGTTGTTAACCAGTAAGAGATATTTAATCGACTAGTAAATGCAATATTCATTTTGAGTACTGACAAAATAAATATTTATTTCTAATTCATGATGATTAAATTTTGTAAATGACTAGAATTTATTTCACGGGAGTTTTTAAACGATAAGACAAGCTCTAAGCTTATAGTTTCTAATTAAAGTTAAATAACCGAAGTGGATAATAATATTATATTTTACGCAGTTGAGGATAAGTTAATTAAGAGAAGATGTTATCTAGCGCAAGTAGCAACAGAAAGAATATAATAACGTAAAACTGATCTTTCTTTTTTTTTTTAAATAAAGTTTTGCCTCGTTTTGGCGAGGCGCGTCCCGTTCAACCTAGTCGGTTATATTAGGGCGCATGTCCAAATATAAAGGACCTTTAGGTCTGGGATTATTATTGATCCTCACATGTCATCACTATAACCCCGTTGAAGGCATGAATAAATAAAATAGCTCAGAATGCTGCAAGGGTCCCCTGTGAACAATTTTAGAACCAATGGGTTTAATTACTAAATCGCTATAGTATTTAAAACACTGGGGATATTTACATTGTAGTCATGTTTCTAATTACGGAATGCTGTGTTGTAGCAAAGGTAATAATTCATTAGTCTAGAACAGTGGTGGCCAAGCTAAGATTGGCCGAGGGCCAGATTATGGTAAAGGGTAACACTAGAGGGCCAGACCTATAAAATCCTTAAAAATAACGTTCTGAGATTTAGTTTTACATATATAATGAGCCACGTACATAAAGCAACGGCAAACTACTGTATTGCACATCTGCGAAGACATGTATACCAGTCTTCGAACTGAAATTACTGTTAAAAAAAATATAATGAATCTGTTGTTTTAATTTGTTTTGTAATTTGTAATATGGCAAGTAATTATTTATTTCAAACATACATTTGTGTGTTATTTCATTGTGAAGAGTGTGGCTTCAATCAACAATAAGAGGCCGGCCAAAACGGGTTGGCGGGCCGATCAAAACTGGTTGGCGGGCCGGATCTGGCCCGCGGGCCGTAGTTTGGCCACCGCTGGTTGTCGTGAAATATTCTAATCCACATATATAAATTAAAAGGTAAATGTAAAGCTTAACAAATAAATTTAATAAAAGGAAGAAGAATGGTAAAGAACAGTGCTGTCACAATGGCTGTACGCAAAATCCCCCTTTGTTTTATGCTTCGTCTGCAAATTGTAACGTTTCCACGTTAAATATAAGCCACTGCATAAATACAAGCGTTTCCACAACACATTAAAACGTGTGCTGTATTTCTTGCAAAAACATTGAGATACCAAGCTGATCAATGACCTAATTTTAATATTTCATTCATTCCATTTTATACACGGCGTAACTAAAGACAGATGGACTAAAGGATAAAGAGAGAGGGAGGGCTGAAAATCAGGAACGCATGCAACACGCGTCGCGCGATACACAATTACTACTATCACGCGTGTAAGGCCACATGCACTAACTTTTTTTTCAGACGGACAGTGATAAAAACACTAACCTTCCCAGAGTTAGGTTTTTAAATCCTGAAAAACTCTTATTAGAAAAGATAACATTAGATGGGTTTACGTTTGAAAACATTACAGTACCCAGACAGCACATCCTCGAAACAGAAGGTAGAAGAAATTGCATATTTTGAACGCAGCCACTTAGCTCTTTTAAATTTGTATATTTGGGTTCCTTAGGGCTTGCTGACAAAGAATATGTAAAACGTTACGCAAATAGTTTAGGAATTAACAAGTTATAACCAAAATAAAATAGTGGGGATGCCTGACAGCATGAAATCATTTCTGCTCATAAAATTTTTTTATAACGTGTTTGAAAAAACCTTGCGTACGGAAATAGACCACTAGTTCAAATAAGTTTGATAAAGCAACAGTGCGTTGAAGCCAGCTCATATTTTTGCTAAATAAAAGCCTGGAACATAAGCAGATGGGAATTTGTGCCAGTATTTGTGCCAGAATTCATCGTTAGTCAACGTATCTGTGTTTATTCTATGAATTGTGGTAAGCTTGAAACATTCAGTATCTTTTAATGAAAATTGAATGTGAATTGTTAATTTATGCCTGTATATATGTGTAGTTCAGTAGCAAACATGATGTAAAGCCTATAATGCTCCAGCCTGAACAGAAGGTGTCGGAGGAAAGTAAAACGGCATGGAATGGCCAAACAGTACACTGACACCTAGATGATTGACTAGAAAGAAATAATGCTGGAAGTGCAGAGGCGTAGTAACCATTAAGGAGGTTAATACTGGTATAAAGTATTTCAGATGAAGCTGACAGTTGGCCTAACGCTCTGAACTCAATGTTTGTGGTGTATTGTGCTCAGTGTAGAACTAGAGTATCAATTAGTTATGAAGTAGAAGGTACATCCTTCTTGTTTTCAGGGACCGTGGTCTTGATGGTATTGAGCAGCACCTGGTCAGAGCTTTGCTGAATCCAGAGTCGGACAGCATACTCCTTGGTCCATTTAGCTATCAGTGAGGTGTCTCCAGAGCACAGGGGAGAAATCGAGCAGAGGAGTCTTTTCCTGCCGCCATCACGCAAGATAAGCTGATCTGGCCAGCTGAGCTCAAAATTATGTACCCCCATCTTAAAATAACATTGTAACATAAACTTAAGAGGGGAAGTAAATTGTTTTAATATCAGGAACTGAGAACATCTCCAATACTAGTTCCAATAAAGACAAACTATTGAAGTCATGATGACAAATACCAACAGAGCTTGAACAAAACAAAACCAGTATTACCTCATATTACTACTACACAACTAACACACATAGGATACTATTGAAAATAGATGTCACTACAAGATTCATATTGATAAATTCTGTACATATAACTTGTAATTAAAATTGATTGTGATTCCTGGTTCCCTTTGTATTTGAATCAGGACACATATTCATTCATGACAGCAATGAATACATATTGTTATTTGAAAAGTTATCAGTGACTCCTTTAAGATATCCTTGTAGAGTGTTTTATGTATGTGAGTGTCACAGTGTTGTCAAGTGTAGTGGAATAAATTAAATTGTTTATCTGTCTGTTGTTGTTTTGACTTACACTTCATCATACATATACCCTAGACATATAACGTAGTCATCACACTATTCCAGAATAATTCTGACTGAGGTATACATATGTGGCAGCAAGTAAGGTTATATATAATACACTACTCTTATTAGATATATATATACCTTCACAGCTGATCTCAGTCAGTACACTAAGTCCCCTATAAATATTTATAACATCCCACTTCACCACACTGGTCTAGAACACAGTTTCTTAACCTTTCTATTTTTAAATTTTGTTTTGAGCTATGGACACCTTTGATTGTCCGATGAAGGCTATGGACATCTTTGATTGTCCGATGAAGGCTATGGACCTCTTTGATTGACCGATGAAGGCTATGGACCTATGAGGGCATCTGTAAAGATGACAATCTGTTTTTCTGCATGTGCTTTGTACTCAAAAAGAATTCCCACTGCCTGTTTCAGGGCGTCTGCTTCAGCATTGAAGTTATTTCAGTATTTGCCAGTGGCTATCGCAATAGAGTGGATTCTGTTCTTTTATTTAATGAGGATGCCTGCGGCCCCACCCCAATTCTCAATTGCGTTTTTTGCTGAACCATCAGTGCATGCATGTGTCCAGAGCTTTGCTGGAAATTTTTGGTCAGTATACTTGGTTGCTATACGTTTTCTTTGAGTTTCTGTCTTTGTTCCTTTACTTTCAGTGCCTGGAATATCAGATTTTAGCCCAGGAAAGCCTCTTCCTTTCCACAGTGGGGTAGTTGTGCTTGGTCGTATTTTCTTTGCGATTGAGTTTACTGGTAATGTTAATGTAATGTTACTGTAATGTAATGTTAATGAGACATCATTTTATGTAAGAAAGTGGCTGTTATTTTCTTTATATTGACACTGGTTTTATATAAATTAGGTCGGATAGGAATGTCGAAATAACAGTTTAAAAATGTGAATGGCTTTTCAGTCATATTCCTCATGTGTTGGGTACAGCGGATAAACAGCGGTCATTGTATCAAGGGTTCCATAATGGTTTTTGTTATATCACTGTGCTAACAGAATTGCCTCTTCTTTACACTCGTAGTTCTTGATGGCTGGTCTCTCATCATTAGTTCATAAACTGTTCTTGATGGCTGGTCTCTCATCATTAGTTCATAAACTGTTCTTGATGGCTGGTCTCTCATCATTAGTTCATAAACTGTTCTTGTATTCATTATTTCTGCTTATGATGATCATGGCAATTCTTCTTCATTTTCTTCTGCAATCGTGTAGCGCTGACTGACAAAGCAGTCAGTGACCATCACGCCTTGCGTCTACTTGTAGGGCACAGCGAATTCTCTCCACTTTGCTCGGTCAATGACCATCATTCAAGCGGTTCCTCAACTCTAGTTCACGCTTTTCGTCTTGGCTTCCAAAGTTCTCCGCCAAGTGATTTTTATGGATGGCCTCTCCCATCTCGGGTCCATTAACTTAGCAGTTCTTGTGATAGTGTCGGAGGCCTTTCTCAAGACATGGCCAACCCAATTCCAGCGTCTACCTTTTACTTTGGTGTGCATATCCTCTTGGTTGCTCCGAGTAAGCACTTCTTGGTTTCTGACGGTTTTGGCCAAAAAAAAAAAGAAATTTGGATAATTTTCCGAAGGCATGTTGTGTAGGCATTCTTCGATAGCTCAAAAATGCACAAACGCTTACTTTTTTCGGTATTTCTTCTGACTTCAACCTTTCGCTTCCATACAATAATAAAGTCCACAGTTATCATACAATAATAAATTATTATGATTTAATAATTGTATGACAGGGTCAATAGTATGGAACTGATAGCATGCCATTATTTTGTGTCCAATGCTTTATGTTAATTTTCCTTTTGTTGTAAGAAAACTGTTATTCATTTTTATTTTAATCTAATTTACAGAAGGACCTCCTTCTTGTAACGTAAGAATCACCGTCAATGCCCTTTAGCTCCCCAAGGAGCATAGGCCTTCAACAAATACAAACCAAATCCTCCTGTCACGTGCCATCAGCTCAAGTTCTTTCCAATGTCTTCCTCATCATTTTCACTTCTGCCGCCAGTTCTTTTCTCCATGTGTTTCTTGGTCTACCTTTGCCACTCTAACCCTTGGGATTCCAGACCAAGGATTACCTTGTATTACTACCAACATGTTGCCTCAGTGTGTTTCCTATCCATCGCCAGCGTCTTCTTCACATCTCTTGTTCCACTAGCACTTGTCTGGTTCTTGTCATCAGTTCCACATTGGTGACCTTGTCGTATCATTCTTACTTACTTACTTTGTCGTTCCTCTTCTACCGTGAGGTGTAGAGGTTTGTAAGAGAGAGCGCCATACTATTCTATCGGCTGTCTTCCTCCTGGCTTGGTTCCATTCTAGTCCTCGGTCCTTCAAAGATTGTCTAATGTTGTCCTCCCAGCGGACTTTGGGTTGTCCTGGAGGTCTGGATCCCTGGGTCTTAGTTTCCCATGCTTGCCGTGGTAGCCGATCTTCTCTCATTCTGCAGACATTGCCAAACCATCTCAGTTGGGACTGTGTCGTATCATTCCAATCCTTTTATCTATTCAACGCAAGCACCCATTTATGAAAGTCTAGCTTTTTGGTTGTGGTTGTTGTCGTTCTTCAAAGAATTTAAATTTAGAAAATTATCTGAATTTACTCGAATCTCAAGTTACGCTCTTCCAGAACATGTGACCATCGTGTAAGTCGAAAGCCCGCTGTACTTGTAACTTGTTTCTTTTAATCTTAAAAAAGCTTAGTGACGTGAGTGACTTTAAAGCCCAGAAACGGTCAGAAACAATGCAGCAGATTTAACATTTATAACGATACCAACAACAACATTAAGAACATCAACAGCAGCAAATAATTCAACCACACATTTGCGCGCCTGAACATGAACACTGATTCATTCATCGTTGTATGTTTATTCTGCATTTTAACTCTTTTTTTCCTTCTTCTATTACAGGAAAATGTTCGTTGGCGGACTATCTTGGCAGACAACTGGAGGTGGGTCTCACGTTCAAATGGTTAATTGTACATTCTGTTTTTCTTTTAATCGTTCCTTCAAGGAACTGTTTTCATGTAGTATTTTTTATATATTTGTGAAATTGGCGTAATTAGTGGGTGATTTGGAATGTTATTGTCTTGTATGTGTGTGTAAAGAGTAACCCTGAATATGTGTTTTGCGGAATACGATACTCTTTATTTGTGTATTAATTGTTATTTTACGTAGAAATACCTTCGCAGTTTTCCCCCTCAATTTTCGGTTGTGAGAGTTAAATTATCAGCGGGTTTATATTTTATCATCACCATCATCATTATTTTCCTACGTAATATAGAGCCACTACTGGTTCCCTATCTAAATAGTTTTTAGGTATCTATGTAGTTCTTGGGGGCTAACGGTTTTATAGAGATTCGGTTCTCGTATTTTTGAGTGACCGGTGAGTGGTCACGTGAGGAAAAGATAAGAAATTATTGGGTAGGAGAATAGGGCGTTTGAAAACGTGAGTGAATGCGTTGTCACTAAGCATTGGACTTTCGTAGCGAGAAGATTTTCAGAAGAGAGAAGTTATCTGGTCGGAAGATACTGTGTGCTTAGTCAAGGATGTATGGCTAATCTTGCTCAAGTGGTTGAGTGGCTTGTGAGACGTGTTTCCCACATAGAATTTGCATGATGTGAGTTCGCTTCATAGGAAGCCTACACTGAGGTATGTAAAGTTTAAGAACCTGTAAGTTATTTTGAGTGGTCGTGAGTTGGTTGTTTGATGCCAATTAGGTCTGTTGCGCATGTGGCGCAGTCTTTTTCTTCTTCTTTGATCCTTAGCCCCCGGCTGTCAAAGCAGTCAGTGGCCATCACGCATGGTGGCGTCTTGTAAGGCAGCAACAAACTGCTTCCACTTTGCTCGATCGATGGAATATCCTTCGTGCAATGCTCCAACTCTGGTTCATTCTTTGCATCTCTGCCTCCACAGGTCTCCGCCACATTGTTTTTTGGTTAGCCTCTCTTTTGCTTTCGTTCAGGGGTCCATAGCATAGCTGTTCTTGTGATGACATCAGGGTCTCTTCTGAGGACGTGGTCAACCGCTCTCCAGCTGTTCTTGTGATTGTGGCGCAGTGGCCTGTATTATTTTCTCGACATTCACATCTTAATTGATAGAGCATTGTACTATTATTAGAGTATTCTCAGTGGAGGGAATATAATTGATGGAAATATTTTTCTTCAGACCAGTGGTCCTAATGATGTGATACTCCCCCCTGGTCTCATGGGTAGTGAGATCGGATGCCTAGCCTTCTCGGATAAGGGCGAAAAAAAAAATAGAAGGTCCTGTGTGCAAGTTGCGCACGTTAAAAATCCTACGGCAGTTGGAAATCGTAAAGAGTAGGCCATAAGGCCGCTGCCCTGGCTAAATTTAAAAATTAGAAACCTACCCACCAAATATATTTATAGAATGTGTGATTCTTATATACACACATTGGGATTCTCGCCGGTGCTACGGAGTTCGTGCACTGTGCTGAGATCCTCCTTGTGTGATCTAAGGGAGGAGATCGGAGCACTGATAGAGTTGTCTTGATGCAATGAAGATAGTCCTTAAAACCAAACCAAACTATTATTAGGTACCCTTTTTTTAATTACAGAGTTTGCTACTTTTCTTTGTAGCACGCCCCTTTCAACCATCTACCATATACAGGGAGCTGTTGGTTATATCAGGACGTGTTTCATTTATTGTAATATGTTTTTGTTTGTATTTATTTTATTCTATATTATCTCTAGTAGGTATTTTTCCGTGTGTAGTTATAGTTCAATATGGTTTTATTATCCAAAATATGATATTGTCTAAAGTGGTATGTTTTAATTTTCACTGGAGGGTTATTTGGTCAATCCGTATTTATCTGTGGGGAGTGTACCTCATGTTATGCAAGAAAGGATATATTTTGTACCGGATATATTCAATTCGATTGATGATTGTTTTTGGAGTTCCTCTTTTATGCCTGTCGTGTCTAAGAGCTAAACTATTTTGATTATTTAAAAAAAAAAAAAAAAAGGCACAAAACCTTGCTGAAGACCATAATGGAGGGCAGAGTTGAAGAGAAACGTGCAAGAGGAAGACATCGATACAAATGGGAAGATACCATCAAGAGACGGACAGGAAAGAGTATATCAGAGTGCACCATCAAGAAAGGGAGCCGCGGTAGCATAGTGGTTAGTGCACTGGCTTCCTAGCTCAGTGGTTCATGGTTCGATCCCCAGATGAGGTTGGATATTTTAGGCAGCAAACGGCTCCTGGGTCGACCCTGCCCCAATTGGGTACCAGAGCAACTTCTGGGAAGGTTAAAGCGGCCGGCGTGATGCTCACCACATCACCCCTAGTGTGCCGATGGTCAAGAAAATATGGGCCTAACGCCATATTCCCAATATGCCTCAATGGGCGTGTAACGGGATTCTTTACCCTCCTACCACAAAGAAAAGAGACAGAAGACGTTGGAGATCCATTACAGCCAACCTTCGTTGTGGAGATGGCGTCTGATGATGATGAGTGTCCAATGTAGTCATGGTCCTTAGACGCCAACCGAAATGACATCAGTTTTTATGAACCATTATTCATGACTGTATGTCTCAGCTTGAAATATGCTAATGATTGTGGTAGTCTTCACGTGACAATATAGCTATTAAGAATAGTCTTATTCTGACATTGACTAGTTTGGGGTGCTGGCTTACTTTGAAAACTTAAGGTGCGAAAAGTTCTTTAGTCTTAAGTATATGGTGTATGCATCATGTCCATACTGACCAACTTAACATACGAAAAGTTCATTCACAGTTACGATGCTTGCAGAATTGCTGTGTTTTATGATTTATACAGAGATTCATCATCATTATCCTAATGCTACCTTAGGAGCAAATGTCTTCTACAGCTATATGCCAAGTCCACATATCCTGTGCCATCCGCTCAAGATCTCCATCTCTTTCATGTTTGTCTCCAGTTACCTTCCCCACGTAATTAAAAAAAAAAATATCTCCCTCTACTTCGGGGTCGGAGTGGCTAAGCGGTATGAAGTCCACCTCTAATTCTTAAGGTACCGGGTTTGCTCCCAGTACAGGGAATATATTTGATGGACATTTCTTTTTCAAAACCAGTGGTTCCTTAATGACGTTATACTCCCTCCTGATCTCCTGGGTCGCGAGATAGAATTCCTAGCCTTCTCTGATACGGGAGAAAAAAAACAGAAGGTCCTGTGTGCAAGTTGCTCACGTTAAAAACCCCTCGGCAGTTGGAAATCATAAAGAGTAGGCCACACGGCCTCTGCCGTGGCAAATATTTTAACATTAGGAAACCTACCCACCAAATATTTATAGAATGTGTGATGCCTGTATACACACATGGGAATCGTCGCGGGCGCTACGGAGTTCGTACACGGTGCTGAGATCCTCCTTGTGTGATCTAATGGAGAAGATCAGAGCACTGATGGCGTTGTCCGTATGCAACGAAGATGGTTCTTAAAACCAAACCAAACCAAATCCCTCTACTTCACTTACTCTGGTCATTCTAGAACAAGGACTGACTTACACTGTTATCAACATGTTTCATGTATATGTGTCCTAGGCAGCACCAACGGTTTGTTCTCTAACTCTTGTTGCACTGTCTGGATCTTGTCATCAGTTCCACATTGCCAATGTTGTTTCGAGAGGTTATGCATTTTTAAATTTATCACTGTCAAGGGTGTTTTTAGTTAGAATATAGCTGTTACACCTCTTTTTGCACACCACAATGCGTCCATTATATTGCAACTTTGTGGTGCTCAAAAGAAGGTTGCTAATCGCAGTGCGACGCGTATTAAATTATGACGTGAGTGCTCGTGCAGAAGAAGGGCATTCATTCTCTGTGTTTATTACAGGCCATAATGGCTTCGTCTTAAAAGTGTCCGTATTGTAGTGAGGATCTTCATTGTGTTTATGAAGAAGGATTATGTCTCTGGTGAGACTTCATGGGCTATGTTACAAGACTGGTTATAATTATCATTTAACGGACGGACTGAGACGGACTATGTTCAGATATGTGTAATCTTCAGATGATGTCATAATTGTGGGGACAAATGTGGATTGTTGACCCATTACTGATGGCCTTATGGATTAAATATGATTGAGATATGTTTGAATTCTCAAAGTATAAGTGGAAAGTATAAAATAAATATTTGCTGTTTCTGTGCACTAGAAGTTCTGTCAACTTATTCATAAGTTGCCACTTGGCCGCATTTGAACATTGTTCTAAAATTATAACAACACCCCTAGAAGCACGAAACAGGCTAATTTATGAAACCAAAAGAACCAATCAACAATATGTTGTTGCTGACGAAGGATGCTCCATTGGGAGTTTAGTTATATTGGGTTTTTGTGAGTTGACTGAGAGCTCAGACTAACTGTGAAATGTTTTAGTGTTATTACAAGAGCAGAGTATGAGCTGTCATTAGTCAATTTGTTATGAGGGTGCCCAGTGATGTGAGTTTGAGTTATTGGTTAGTCATAAGTGTGATTTGAGAAGTATGCCAAGAGTATTACACGGTGCAGTCAAAAAGATATGCACGCCATCATTGCGGGCAGACGCTGGAACTGGGTTGGCCATCTCCTCAGAAGGGACCCTGACACAATCACAAGAACTGCTATGCTATATACCCCAGAACGACGGCGAAAGAGAGGCAGACTAAAGTTAACCTGGCGGAGAGCTGTGGAGGCCGAGATACTAAACATGAACCAGAGTTCCACTGCACTAAAGATGGCCACCGACAGAGCAAAATGTGGACAGTTTGTTGCTGCACTACAAGATGCCACTAGGCGTGATGGCAACTAATTGCTTTGTCAGCCAGGGGCTAAGGATCAAAGAAGAAGAAGCCAAGAGTATGTCCCATTCCAGCACATATCCGTAGAACTGGGACGTTACAATGACATATACAGGTATACCTCATAGATACAGCGGACTCGGTTCCAGACCACCGCAATAAAGCGAATATCGCAATAAAGCGGGTCATACCCATTTTTGTTGGCTTCCAAGTGCATATAAAAGCCTAAAACCATGTTTACACTATGTCTATTAAGTGCGCAATAGCGCTAGGTCTTAAAAAAAAACCCAGTGTATTGTAAAATTAAAAAAACGTTATTGCTAAAGAATTGCTATAGCACGTTTCACTAGCTTTTCCCAACTTCAAAATGCTATACTGTATCTCAGCGAATATATAACGCATATAAGTGAAATGGTATAGACCCTATGAATTAAATTTTTCATTAAAATGCGGCCATTGGTTTCAATGTTCGTTTCTTTGCGATATAATATCAAAATCCTACTTGCGAACACACATCACACACACACATATTGAAATGTCTACAGTAAATTATACGACCTCATTTGCACATTATTGGTTTATCAAACAATTGGCATGATTTTAGCGTGATATTGCGTAAAATTGCACTTCTTGAACATAAAACAGTTTATATCCGGTGTTACGCACACATTGTCAATCAGTGGCGTGTCTACAAAAAGTATTGTGTGGTTAAGCAGGAAAATTGAGTCTGCGAGTACATTTTATGACATTACAGCAAATCACAAATATGATTTTTAAGTATTTCTGCAATGAATCTACTCGAGGAAAACTATATCATTCTATTTCAAACCCACAAAAGAGGACTATTCATGCCTTGGGGATAAGCAAACGATCATTGCACCGCTGGATAGCGACATCTGAAATTTCTAATTCCAGTGTTTTACACACGAAAATTAGGCCAAGAGTGGTGGATAATTTTGACAGAGAATTGATCCGCAGAGAAATTTGCAATATGTTTCACAATAATGAGGCAGTGACTTTAAGGAAATTGAAAATTTGGTTAAGAAAGAATAATGACATTGATATTTCCAAATCTACGCTATGGAGGACTATTAGGAGTTTGGGATTCACTTTAAGAAAATATGTTGGTGGTAGAAACCTTATTTGTGAGAAGCCTCATATAGTTGCAATGAGAAGCAAATATTTACGCGAGGTCAAAGAAAGGAGAAGAGATTGTTATGATTTTGTGTATTTAGATGAAACTTGGATCAATGCGCACCACAGTAACGAACGAGAATGGCAATCATCTGATGGGACAACTAAGAGACTAGTACCAAGCAGCAAAGGACAGCGCCGAATAATTGCACATGCAGGAAGCAGCCATCATGGGCTTCTAAATAATACAGAACTCATATTCGTTTCAAATTCCACAGATAATAGGGATTATCATACAGAGATGAATGGCAAGATATTTCAAGATTGGATTGTGAATCATGTACTTCCTTTATTGGATAGACCGTCGTGTTTGATAAGGGACAATGCTTCATATCACAACGTTGTGGCACCAGAAGATAAAGTTCCTAATTCATCAAGTACTAAAGATGTAATAAAGATTTGGCTGACCAAAAACAACATTCCATTCTACGAAATGTCCCTGAAGCCTGAATTACTTGGAATTGTAAAAAAGACACAGCATACAAAGATATTTCATATAGACAAGGCAATCCATGAACATGGTCACAGATGTTTAAGATTGCCTCCTTACCATTCTCACTTAAACCCATTAGAATTAGTCTGGGCTAAAATTAAGGAACAGGTAGCAACAGAAAATAGAACGTTCAAATTAAAAGATGTTGAAATACTTACAAAAGCCGCCATCTCCAATATAGCCAGGGATTATATAGTGGAAGAAATGTGAGAACCATGTGTTACAAGAGGAAGAGGAATATTGGACGAATGATGGTTTGTCCTTTATTCAGCCGAGATTGATTATCAATTTCTCAGAGACATCTGATTATGATTCGGATGAAGTTTAATTTCTTTAAAGATGACCTTACCGTTATTTACAAGCACAGTAGAGGAGCAACGTTCCATTATGATATTTATGAACCGCAAAGTGGTGATACCTATTGAAATAATTAGATCAATGAAGGTCCAGTTTGGTAGCGCACTAAATGTCAATGACAAACAATGTCACGAGTATCTCGCATGCAGATCATTTAAGAAATCATCTTCAACAGGTATTCATATGCAAACGTGATGGCCACATTATTGTAATAGTAGACACGCCTATGCCAAATCAATTCACAAAATCTGTGACTGAAGTGGTAAAATTTCTTTTCTCGATACACAATAATTAGTGTGCCGACAAAGATCAAAGGATTTCATTCGTTTATGAGAACTAGACAAGATGCACAGATATAAAGTATATATTTGTTGGGTCTAACCCAATATAACATCGTATGCAAAAAAATGGCATTAATACGTTGGACGGTTAATCAGATAATTACATTTGTTTGAGGGCAAAGCTAGTGAAACGTGCTATAATCTTCACCATCTGAGCCTTCAGCGAATCGTAATTTTGTGCTGGTGGAGAGCCAAATTCTATCGGAAGAAGAAGGCACGTTATAATAAATAAACATGAATAACTTTTTAAAAACCGCAATCTCTGCGAAGCGCAATAAGGCGAAGCGCAATAAAGCGAGGTATACATATACAATTTGAGAACATATGTTTGCACTATTGTAAAAGCCCGTCATAGGACGGGAATTAAATTCAAAAGCACCAATACCTAACGGCAATTTTACTTATTCAAAAGTATTTTTTTAAAACCACTGTGCATCACCACAGTACACGAACTACGTAGCAGCAGCGAGGATCCAAATGTGTGTATACGGGATCACACATTCTATAAATATATTTTTGTGCACACCGTCATATGCACACTCTTCTTTGGTAAGTGTAACTATTTTCGGGAGAGTGCATATAAGGGAAACAATACAATTAGTGATTAACTTTCAACCAAAGTTGCACCCCTTAGCGTTACGTACTGACAGAAAAGGCTGGGGTTTTATATATAGGATAAAATGAAAAAAATTGAAAGAGAAATTGAAACAAGATGGCAAATAGCCAGTGCAGAAGCTTCCAACTTTCCCCGCTACTCAAATATTCGTATCAGTATGAAAACTAAACGCCAGCTGATAAATAGTATATTCGTACGCACTTACTGCTATCAGTCTCAAACAGAACCCCTGACCAAAGCATAGGAGAGGAAAATCACATCCTGTGAGATGAGCTGCTTATGAAAAGCCATTAATGTTACCTGGAGAGACAGAATGAGAAATGGTGACATCAGAAAAATTGTACATTAAATAAATAATACACACATAAAGGTATGTTTAAGGCACTCGTGAGACATAAAGAAGTAGAACACTAGATAACAGAAAAACAACAGAAGTGAGAGGCTTACCGGAGAATCGATCCCAGGACCTTCCGAATGGCACCACCACCTAGCTACGGAAGCAAATCGCACAATCCTCCCATATTTATTTATTTAGGAACTACAGCCTGCATCAAGTACACAGAGAGAGTAAATTAAGTGGTTTGGCCATCTCATGAGAATAGAACGCGATAAATCACCTCTACACGCCTACAACAGTAGAAGATCTGGTCTCATTAGAATAGAACGCCATAAATCACCTCTACACGCCTACAACAGTAGAAGATCTGGTCTCATGAGAATAGAAGCGATAAATCACCTCTACACGCCTACAACAGTAGAAGATCTGGTCTCATGAGAATAGAACGTGATAAATCACCTCTACACGCCTACAACAGTAGAAGATCTGATCTCATGAGAATAGAAGCGATAAATCACCTCTACACGCCTACAACAGTAGAAGATCTGGTCTCATGAGAATAGAAGCGATAAATCACCTCTACACGCCTACAACAGTAGAAGATTTGGTCTCATGAGAATAGAACGTGATAAATCACCTCTACACGCCTACAACAGTAGAAGATCTGGTCTCATGAGAATAGAAGCGATAAATCACCTCTACACGCCTACAACAGTAGAAGATTTGGTCTCATGAGAATAGAACGCGATAAATCACCTCTACACGCCTACAACAGTAGAAGATCTGGTCTCATGAGAATAGAAGCGATAAATCACCTCTACACGCCTACAACAGTAGAAAATCTGGTCTCATGAGAATAGAAGCGATAAATCACCTCTACACGCCTACAACAGTAGAAGATCTGGTCTCATGAGAATAGAACGTGATAAATCACCTCTACACGCCTACAACAGTAGAAGATCTGATCTCATGAGAATAGAAGCGATAAATCACCTCTACACGCCTACAACAGTAGAAGATCTGGTCTCATGAGAATAGAAGCGATAAATCACCTCTACACGCCTACAACAGTAGAAGATTTGGTCTCATGAGAATAGAACGTGATAAATCACCTCTACACGCCTACAACAGTAGAAGATCTGGTCTCATGAGAATAGAAGCGATAAATCACCTCTACACGCCTACAACAGTAGAAGATTTGGTCTCATGAGAATAGAACGCGATAAATCACCTCTACACGCCTACAACAGTAGAAGATCTGGTCTCATGAGAATAGAAGCGATAAATCACCTCTACACGCCTACAACAGTAGAAGATCTGGTCTCATGAGAATAGAAGCGATAAATCACCTCTACACGCCTACAACAGTAGAAGATTTGGTCTCATGAGAATAGAACGTGATAAATCACCTCTACACGCCTACAACAGTAGAAGATCTGGTCTCATGAGAATAGAACGTGATAAATCACCTCTGCACGCCTACAACGGTAGAAGATCTGGTCTCATGAGAATAGAAGCGATAAATCACCTTTACACGCCTACAACAGTAGAAGATCTGGTCTCATGAGAATAGAAGCGATAAATCACCTCTACACGCCTACAACAGTAGAAGATCTGGTCTCATGAGAATAGAAGCGATAAATCACCTCTACACGCCTACAACAGTAGAAGATCTGGTCTCATGAGAATAGAAGCGATAAATCACCTCTACACGTCTACAACAGTAGAAAATCTGGTCTCATGAGAATAGAAGCGATAAATCACCTCTACACGCCTACAACAGTAGAAGATCTGGTCTCATGAGAAAAGAACGTGATAAATCACCTCTACACGCCTACAACAGTAGAAGATCTGGTCTCATGAGAATAGAAGCGATAAATCACCTCTACACGCCTACAACAGTAGAAGATCTGGTCTCATGAGAATAGAACGCGATAAATCACCTCTACACGCCTACAACAGTAGAAGATCTGGTCTCATGAGAATAGAACGCGATAAATCACCTCTACACGCCTACAACAGTAGAAGATCTGGTCTCATGGTACGGGGAAGACCAAAAGGCAGATGAAAAGACAACATCACATAAATACTACAACAACACTGACTCACAGCATCCTCATCATCATCAGCTGCCATCTCCACAACGAAGGTTGGCTGTAAAGGATCTCCAACGTCTTCTGTTTCTTGTCTTGGTGGTGCACTCTGAAAGACTCTTTCCTGTTCATCTCTTGATGTTATCTTCCCACTTATAGCGCTGTCTTCCCCTTGCACGTTTGCCTTCACCTCTCCCTTCTATTATACAGCATCCTACGCGACACAATAAGCTCAAGAACGCAAACTTTAGCTCCCAACTACGCTTCACAACAACAGCGGATGCAAAAAAAAAAGTAAAAAACTAAAAATACACATAGATTTTTGCCTCTGTAAGAATATGCATCAATTAAAAAGAGTTGCCTTATATTTACAGTTTATCTCATTCCAACTATTGCCTTACGATGGAAAGTTTACCACCTATGGAGATAATGCTAACTTTTAAAAGTTAACACTTGTGAAGAATCGTCGTTATACGCATGTTCAGCAGATGAGGAAAACAGACACGTGCTAAGCAGAAATATATGTCGTGAAAAATGCACCCCACATCTGTGAAACACGTTAGGGAATTCCCTTTTGTGTACGTGTGGGTGTATTTTTAACATTTGTTTCGCTGGAAGGCATTCTCTTCTGCTATGTATTAGAAAACCATCATGCTAATCCAGTGGATTCCAGCGAAATGTGTAATAAGTTGAGGCTTTATGATCGTCTGAGAAAGACATTATCTCAACATTCGTGTTGCTTTGAAAAAAAAGGAAGACAAACAGAAGTATTACAGTAATTCTTTGTAAACCCGATCTGTAGCAATTTGCGCATTGTATTGCGATAAGTTTATTTTGTATAGAATTATTTTCTTGTTGGTAATGCCCCTGCTTTACGAACTGAGTCATTACTTTCATTGACGTATGAAACCGCGTGCGTGAATCCATTGGTTCTAACTTCGGAAGCAAAGAACCCCTAAGTTTTACGTTCGAGAGCAAAAGAACCCTTAGGTGCTGCTTTCGAGAACAAACGAACTCCCACCTTTTTTTTATCGGGAGCAAAAGAACGCTTATATTTTAATTCGAGAGCAAAGAACTCAGGGTTTAAGTCCAAGGAACACAGACCTTCAACAATCGTACACCACGTTTTCTTCTCCCGAGCCATCAACTCCAGGTCCTTCCATATCTACCTCATTATTTTTCGTTCAAGCTAGCTGATTGTCTATAAATTACCCGGGCATATCATTACTTGCACCTAATGCCCTTTCCTTCAGTGATTCGTATTTACATTACTAGAGGCACAGTTGGTTGCTCTTTTAATCTCTTTCATTTATTTCTTGCTATGCAACACGTGTAACAACCTTCGACTGTATTAAGTATCTGATTAATGTACATGTGTCATTATTGCCCCCATAGTTACTATGTTTAACCGAGCAAGTAACCCGCTCAAATATGAAGGGAAATAATTGTGTTGTGCCCTTTCTGCTACATGTCCCGATGACGGCACTAGTTCTCCAGTAGTTATTTCATTTCTCTTCATTCCACATCTCTTCATTGTATCTTTGTAGTCAAACTTATTATGACTTATGGTCAATATTCAATGAATAATATTGAAACTACTGCGTTCTCTTTTAATGGATATTCATTTTAATTTTCACGGTGCAGTTTGTGCCTTTTCCATATTTCCCTAAGATGTGGCGGGATGTTTGTCATTATTATTTGAGACAAGGATTCCTCAGTAAAAGAAAAATTGACAAGAAGACGAAGATGGCTGTATACAGCTCCACCTATGTTCCAATCTTGACCTATGGATGCGAGTCAACGGGCAGTGACTACAACCCACAAAAGCTGGGTCCAAATTTCAGAAAATTGGTATCTGAGGAAGGTGGTTGAAGTAACAAGACGAGACATGGTCCGGAACCAGACGATACGGCAAGGCCTACAACTCCAACCCTTGCAGACCCAAGTAGAACAGTCCCAACTAAGATGGGTTGGCCATGTCTGCAGAATGGGAGAAGATCGGCTACCACGACAAGTATTGGAAACTAAGAGCCAAGGATCCAGACCTTGAGAACGACTCAGAGTTCGCTGGGAGGACAAAAATCTCTGAAGGACCGAGGACTAGATTGAAACGAGGCCAGGAGGAAGACAGCCTATAGGATAGTATGGCGCTATCTCTGGCAAACCTCTTCATCCCTGGATAGAAGAGAAACGACTAAGTTGTTTGAGACGTTTCACGAAGGCAAAGAGATGACACTCTTTCTGTAACACTAAAAACAAATGACACAATTAACTTGTGTTACGCTTTTCTTAAATTGTGTTTTGTTTAGCGTTATTTTTATTTTAGTGGTGTGAATACGCTGTGCCGTGGTTTACAGCCAAGATGCGACATTGGCGCCTTTCGGCCCGGCACGTTTAACTTCAGCCAGCATTTTTATTCGGGTTTTATTTCCGTAGCATTTGGCTGCTCCTAGCCTAAGCGCTAACAATAATCAGATATCCTCTTTAGCTTACCAAGGAACGTAGAATTTCAGCAAACTCACGCTAAGTATTCCTGTCTCATTCCATCATCTTACGGTCTTTCCATGTCGTCTTTATTCCCGCCATGTTTGTCTCCATAAGTTTGGTTGTTGTTTGTGTTTTTAGTTGCTTAAAATTCTACAAAAGATGGGGTAGCCGACCCTTTGCCCAACCCCCCCTTTGCTGGCTTTTACGACATGAAACAAAAAAATCGAGTTACATGAAAAGATAAGTTATATTTGTCTTCGTTTCTGCACTATTCGTTTATGTTTTCTTTTTTTTTATGGTCAAGGGGAAGGCCAGTTAATATGTGCCTTGATATTTGTGTTCTTACGTCCGATTGACAGAGTGGTTAGAGCGCTGATCTCTCGCGGCAAAGGTGCAGGGTTCGATTCACGGTATCCACACACTCTTCAGTCTACCCAGCTGTAAATGGGTACCTGACTTTGAACCTGAGTTAAGGAAGTAAAAGGCAGCGAGGAAGGCAACTGGTCACCCCACTTGTAGATGCTGGACCTAGTGTGGTGACGTCTCTAACACTTCAATCCCCTACGGCAATATCTGCTATGGGACTACCTTTACCGTTTTGTGTTTATTAATACGTTTATGGCATTATAACGTTTATGGCATTATAACGTTTATGGCATTATAACGTTTATGGCACTATAATGTTTATGGCATTATAACGGTTAAGTGCTGTTTAACATTTATGGCATTATAACGTTTATGGCATTATAACGTTTATGGCATTATAACGTTTAAATGCTGTTTTCTTGTAGCAGAGTGGTTACAGCGTTGACCTATCGCGGCAAATGTACCAGGTTCGAAACACTGCGGCGTCACGCTCCAGTCGTCTTCTCCTTCTTCTTTGATCCATAGCCGCCAACCGTCAAAGCAGTCAGTGGCCATCACGCCTGGTGGCATCTTGTAGGGCAGCAACAAATTGATTTCACATTGCTCGGTCGGCGGCCATCCTTCGTACAGTGCCCCAACTCTGATTCATTCTTTTCATCTCGGCTTCCACAGTTCTCCGCCAAGTTAGTTTTGGTCGGTCTCTCTTTCGCTTTCCCTCGAGGGTCCATTGCATAGCTGTTCTTGTGATGGTATCAGGGTCCCTTCTGAGGACGTGGCCAACCCAACTCCAGCGTCTGCCAGCTATGATGGTGTGCATGTCCTCCTGGTTACTCCGAATAAGTAGTTCTTGGTAGCTGATGGTGTTTGGCCAAAAGATTCGGAGAATTTTCCTTAGGCAGATTGTGTGGAAGGAGGACAGTTTCGACATTTTCTTCTCTGTAGTGTTACTCTCCAACATTCTGCACCATAGAGAAGCACAGAAAGTACACAGCTCTCATACAGTCTTAATTTGGTGTTTGTGCTGTACTGGGAAGACTTCCAAATGTTGTTGAGACGGTCCAGTCAACCCATCTATAAATGGGTACCCGACTCTGCTCTTCAGTTAGGGAAGACAAAGGCAGCGTGGAAGGGAGCTGGTTCCCCCCCCCTACCACTTTTCGAAGCTGGTCCTAATATAAATACGTCTCTAACACATCCTTTCCCTACCACAGTATCTGCTATGGCAGTGCTCCGCAAAGTTTTTTAGTTCACGGCACACTAACAGTACCCTTCAAAATTCCACGGCACATTGTAATGTTTAAATAAATGGGTATGGTAAATATTCAAATTTCGTTGCAATCATAAAACAACACTCCTTAATTGTTTGTGATGGACTGGTGGATGGTGATAACTCAACTTATTAGTTGTAAAATTGTACATGTAAGATTATTTCGTAATATATTTAAAGATAATATGTAATTGTGTATACGATTATATGATCTTCACGGCACACCAGGCAGACGCCGGCGGTACAACAGCATGCCGCGGTACACCGGTTGCGGTGCACTATGGGACTATTGCCATGGACTGTTCCACTCGGGTCTGCAGGGGTGTTGTTTCGAGGCTATGAAGTATCGTTTGGCTGTGGACCCTGTCCCTTCTTGTCACTTTGGATCACCTTCCTCAAATACCTCATTTATGAGGTTTCCAGCTGGTTCTTGTGAGTTGTAGTCATTTCTTTTAGATTACTATTATCCCTTTTACTGTAGCACCTAAAATCTTTTCCTCTTTTCATATATTTCGCATATTTGCA
>JAMPIV010015148.1:215000-257500 GCA_024509875.1 Oreohelix idahoensis
GTTGAAAACATAACAGTACCCAGACAGCACATCTTCGAAACAGGAGGTAGAAAATACATATTTTGAACGCAGCCACGTAGCTCTTTTAAATTTGGATAATTGGGTTCCTTAGGGCTTGCTGACAAATAATATGTAAAACGTTACGCAAATAGTCCAGGAATTAATAAATTATACCCAAAATAAAATAGTGAGGATGCCTGACAGCATGGAATCATTTCTGCTCATAAAATTTTTTTTTATAATGTGTTTGAAAAAACCTTACGTTACATAAATAGCCTACCATGTAAACTCCAAATTGATTGGAGCGCAACAAATGAAAGCCTAACCACGATTGGTCGAACTATAAATACTATCTTCGTTGTTAGGGGAAACGGGGAAAGGTAACATTTTTTCAAACACTTGTCGAAACGGGGCCTCATTGGTCAGACTCGCTGATATACACACTTGGGAGCGTTAGTTCGAAACCACTTGTTTAAATAAGCTTGATAAAGCATCAGTGCGTTGAAGCCAGCTTATATTTGGCTCAATAAAAGCCTGGAAGATAAGCAGATGGGAATTTGTGCCAGTTTGTGCCAGAATTCATTGCTAATCAACGTATCTGTGTTTATTCGTATGAATTGTGGTAAGCTTGAACCATTCAATATCTTTTAATGAAAATTGAATGTGAATTGTTGATTTATGCCTGTATATATATATGTAGTTCAGTGGCAAACGTGAGGTAAAGCCTGTAATGCTCCAGCCTGAACAGAGGGTGTCGGAGAAAAGTCAAACGGCATGGAATGGCAAAACAGTACACTGACACCTAGATGATTGACTAGAAAGAAATAATGCTGGAATTGCAGAGGCGTAGTAACCATTAAGAAGGGTAATACTGGAATAAAGTATTTCAAATGAAGCTGACAGTTGGCCTAATGCTCTGAACTCAATGTTTGTGCTGTGTTGTGATCAGTGTAACAAGAGAGTTTAAGTTAGTTATGAAGTAGAAGGTACATCCTTCTTGATTTCAGGGACAGTGGTCTTGATGGTACTGAGCAGCACCTGGTCAGAGCTTTGCTGAATCCAGTGTCGGACAGCATACTCCTTGGTCCTTTTAGCTATCAGTGAGGTGTCTCCAGAGCCCAGAGGAGAATTCGAGCAGAGGAGTCCTTTCCTGCCGCCATCACGCCAGATAAGCTAACTTGGCCAGCTGAGCTCAACATTATGTCCCCTCATCTTGAAATGACTTTATAAAAATAACATTCAGAGGGGAATTTAATTGTCTTAATATCAGGAACTGAGAACATCTCCAATACTAGTCCCAAAAGACAAACTATTGAAGTCATGATGACAAATACCAACAGAGCTTGAACAAAACAAAACCAGTATTACCTCATTTTACTACTACACAACTGACACACATAGAATATTTGTAATAATATATGTCACTACAATATTCATATTAAATACATTCTGTACATAACTTGTAATTTAAATTGATTGTGATTCCTGGTTCCCTTGTAGTTGAATCAGGACACATATTCATTCATGCCAGTAATGAATACATATTGTTATTTGAAAAGTTACGAGTGACTTCTTTAAGATATTCTCATAGAGTGTTATATGTATGTGAGTGTCACAGTGTTGTTAAGAGTAGTGGATTAAATTAAATTGTTTATCTGTCTGTTGTTGTGACTTACACTTCATCATACACATACCCTAGACACATAACGTAGTCATCACACTATTCCAGAATAATTCTGACTGAGATATATAGATATGTGGTAGCAAGTAAGGTTATATATAATACACTACTCTTATTAGATATATATACCTTCACAGCTGATCTCAGTCAGTACACTAAGTCCCCTATAAATATTTATAACATCCCACTTCACCACATATATTGGGGTCTCGCTCTTGGGATTTTGAATCTTTCCTTATTAAAAATATTGGGGGTAATTCACTTCAGGGAATATAAGAATTAAAAGGTATCCTTGGGTGGAATTAAATAAGGTTGAGCTCACGGTGCCTGTGTTGTCCATTATATATATTTAGAATTTGAATTGTTGGTTAGACATTATCGAAATTTACCTGATAGACAATGGCGGACCTGGCCAAATTTCGATCTGCCGCTGTTCAGACTGCAAAAGAGTTAGGATTAGATGGGCAAGTTATGGTTGCCTATGTCACGACGGAATGTGACAAATTTATTGAACGTGAAGAAAGAAGGTTTGAAGCCGAAAGAAAGTTAGAGGCTGACAAGGAAATTAAGAGGTTGCAGATTGAGGCTGAGGCTAAGAAATTGGAAGCCGAGGAAGAAGACAGGCTGCAGAAAGGGAAGAGAAGAAATTAGCTGCAGAAAGGGAAGAGAAGAAATTAGCTGCAGAAAGGGAAGAGAGGAGATTAGCTGCAGAAAGGGAAGCAGAAGATAAAAGATTACAAAGGGAACATGAGTTACGACTAAGGGAGTTTGAGTTTCAAGGCCATGCTCCTGAAAAATGGTGCCAGTCCCTTTGCCTCTGATGCTACGGTTACTCAAGGAGCCTCAACCTCAGCTATGAATTTTCATTTAGATCATTTTGTTGAGAAAGACGATGATATAGAGAGCTACCTGAATAGGTATGAACTATTAGCTACCACATATGGGTTAGAGAGAGAAAGGTGGAGCTTAAAGTTATCTCAGGGACTTCGTGGGGCAGCTTATGAAGTTTTTGCAAAAATGAGCAGAGGTGATCAGGAAAATTATGACATGCTAAAGCAGGCTCTTTTGTTAAGGTATGAAAAGAATGCAGAGTTTTACAGGAAAAAATTTAGGAATGCTAAACTACTGTCAGGTGAAACCTATCACCAGTTCTCTGCACGAATAGAGACATACTTGGAGAAATGGACTTCTCTGGGGAAAACCCAAGATCTTAAGGAAATGGTCCTTATAGAGCAACTAAGAGAGTCCATGGCTCCAGACCTGAGAAAGTTTCTCATGGAACAAGGTGCAGAGAGGCTGGGTGAGTTGCTAAATGTTGCTGAAAGGTATCAAGCAGCTCAAGCAGAGGTAACAGGTAATAAAAAGAAACAGGTGGACAACTTTAGGGCACCACAGAACTTTAATAAATTTGATCCTAAGGATCAAAATAAAGGTAAGCCCCAATTTGATAGGCCACGGTATGAAAATAAAAATAAATTCCCACAATTCGATGAAAGGAAATATGATGAAAGAAAATCTTTCAACCAAGGAAAAAGGTGGTGTAAGAATTGTCAGATGGACAATCATGACACTGACCGTTGCAGAAGGAAACCTGTGTATATGGCAACCCTTCAGGTCAGGTCGACCTCAAGACAGGAGGAGGATATTATGTTAGATACCACTCCAGAAGAGATGAGGAAGGCACAGGCTGGGGATAAAACACTCAAGCCTTGTTTCAGAAAATTGTCAACTTGTCATACAGCTCCAGGCAAGGGAGATTTTTACATGAAAAACAAGTTGATGTATAGGAAGACTGGAGCTAGATCCAAAGGTCAAGGACAGCTGGTTCTTCCTAAAAGATATAGGGCAGACTTAATAAGGAGCCTACATGTGAAACCAGATGGGGACCATGAGAAGATAGGTACCATCATTCAAAAGGTGGCTCACAATTATTATTGGCCCAAAGCAAGATGGGACATTGAGAATTTTGTAGAAAGGTGTAGCATAGCACATGAGGGAACACCCACAAGTGGGAACATGGATCAGGACCTGGACACGCCCCGGGGCAAAATTAGGCCTGATAATAAAAAGAGATATAAATTTGGAAAAGTGGACCAAATGGAATGGGAAGCCCCTTTTCACGGACAAGCTTCACTTAACTGTTTTACAATGGCCACTATGCGGAGAGTGCAAAAGGATGTCTTACCCCAGTATAAGCCGAAAATCCCTCAATCGGACTTAAACAAACTGGAGGAAGAGGATGTAGGGAGGAAATCTCTCATCAAGAATTTTAAGAGGGGAGACAGCCCCAAGAGAAAAATTGGTAGCGGTCGTTTTGTGAATGATAATTCTGGGAGGAAAAATCATCACTATAAAGCTTCGAGTGGAAGAGACCATACCGGTGCATGGACAAATAGGTCCACACAATTAAAGGTCCATATGTAGCTTTGTTAAGAACGTGGACTGATGAAAAGGCAGAGGAAAACATTACATCTTCATACCAATATGTGAATGAGCTGACCACTCGGTTGAAAACTGGCTGGAAACTTGCCAATGAAAATTTGAAACAAGCCAGGAAGAAACATGCTGCCTATTATAACAGGAAGGCGAAAGACAGAAATTTGGCTGTGGGAGAGAAAGTACTGCTTCTTTTGCCCGGGAGTCAGAATAAGTTACAAATTGGATGGCAGGGTCCATATACAGTTCTAGAGAAGGTGTCTAGAACAAATTATAAGATAGATAAGAAGGGGAGAGAAAAAATCTATCATGTGAATCTCCTGAAGAAATATTTGGAAAGAGAACATCAGGAAGGGACACACTTGTTGACCTTGTCCATCGCCATGGAGATGAAAAAGGAACCACTTTCATCATTTGAATATCCATTACACCCCTGTGAGACAGCAGCACAGGTGAAAATCAGTACACATTTAACGAAAACTCAGAAAGAGAGAGTGCAACAGGTTCTAAATAATCATGCAGAGGTGTTAACAGACCGACCAGGGCATACAAACCTATTGGAATATGATATGAAACCGATAGACCCCACACCTGTCTGTATGAAACCATATTCGATTCCGTTTGCTAAGGAGAAAGCTTTGAAGGAAGAGATAGACTATCTGTTGAAGGAAGGAATTATTTCGCACAGTGAGTCTTCGTATAGTTCCGGGGTGGTACTCTTAAGGAAGCCCTCTGGAGAACATAGACTCTGTATAGATTACAGGAGACTGAATGCTATTACAGAAGGACAGGTGGATCCATTGCCGGATACAAATCAGCTGTTTGCCAGGCTAAATAAAGCTAAATATTTCTCAAAAGTGGATCTGAGTAAAGGATACTATCAGATTCCAGTAAAGCCTGAGGTTAGACCATACCTAGCTTTTAGTACCTCAGAAGGACACTATGAGTTTAATAGATTGCCATTTGGATTGAAGAATGCGCCTAGTGTCTTCTCTAGAATGATGAGAAAATTATTGGATCCTCTGAATAATCCCTGTATAACAAATTTTATGGATGATATCCTTATAGCAACCGAAACATTTGAGGAACACATTGACTCTCTGAACATGCTGTTTAATCGACTTAGGGAGGCAAATTTAACAGCCCGACCAACCAAATGTTGCGTTGGATGTAAAGAATTGGAATTTTTGGGACACACAGTTTATCAGGGAAAACATGACCCCTGACCCAAAGAATTTAGAGAAACTAAAGAAAGCCCCGAGACCACAAACCAAGAAGGACGTGAGATCCTTTGTCTCATTATGTGGTTTCTACCAGAAGTATATCAAAAACTTTAATTCCATATGTGCACCGTTAACTGAATTGACACGTAAAGGACATCCAGATCGCATTACATGGACACCACAATGTGAAATGACTTACCAAGAATTGAAGGAAAAGCTCACAAGTAAACCCATTTTGAAATTACCTGACTTAAGTCAAGAATTCATAGTAAGGACGGATGCAAGTAATATTGGGTTAGGTGCAACTCTTCTACAGAAATCAGATGCATTGGATGGGGAATTAAGCCCAGTGGCATATGCTAGCAGAAAGTTGAATAAAGCTGAAATCAACTACTCAACTAGCGAAAAGGAATGTCTCGCAGTAATATGGGCAATAAAGAAATTCAATATTTATCTATATGGGAAGGCATTTAAGTTGCAAACAGATCACAAACCTTTATCGTTTTTAGCACAGGCTAAGCATGAGAACTCTAGGTTACTCCGATGGTCTTTGCTTCTGGCTCCATATAATTTTAGCATTGAGTATATATCTGGAAAAACCAATTTGGGAGCGGATTTTTTAAGCCGCCATCCGTGTGATGAGAATCACCTTAAACCCCAGAAATAATAATAAATTTCTCTATGTGTATATAGAATAAAGGACTGACATATAATGTCTGTTTTAAGAGGGGAGGTGTCGTGGAATATTCTAATCCACATATATAAATTATCAAGTAAATATAAAGCCTAATAAATACATATAATAAATAAAGGAAGAAGAATGGTAAAGAACAGTGCTGTCACAATGACTGTACTCGAAATCCCCTTGTTTTCTACTGCGTAAGCAAATTGTAACGTTTCACGTCGATATTAAAGGCTTTCTGCAACATACACGCGTTTCCCAAACACACAATAAAATGTGCTGCCTTTCTAAGAAAAACCTTGAAATATGCAAGTTGACCTAAATTTTAAATTCCATTCATGTCTTTTTCTACACTGCGTTACCAAAACGAACGAACAGATGGACAAAAGGATAAAGAGAGAGGGGAGGGCTGAAAATCAGGAACGCATGCAACACGCGTCGCGCGGTTCACAAATGCTGCCATCACGCGTGTAAGTCTACATGCACTAATTTTTTTTCAGACGGACAGTGATAAAATACACTACCCTTTCCCAGAGTTAGGTTTATAAATCATAAAAAACTCTTATTAGAAAAGATAACATTAGATGGGTTTACGGTTGAAAACATAACAGTACCCAGACAGCACATCTTCGAAACAGGAGGTAGAAAATACATATTTTGAACGCAGCCACGTAGCTCTTTTAAATTTGGATAATTGGGTTCCTTAGGGCTTGCTGACAAATAATATGTAAAACGTTACGCAAATAGTCCAGGAATTAATAAATTATACCCAAAATAAAATAGTGAGGATGCCTGACAGCATGGAATCATTTCTGCTCATAAAATTTTTTTTATAACGTGTTTGAAAAAACCTTACGTTACATAAATAGCCTACCATGTAAACTCCCCATTGATTGGAGCGCAACAAATGAAAGCCTAACCACGATTGGTCGGACTATAAATACTATCTTCGTTGTTAGGGGAAACGGGGAAAGGTAACATTTTTTCAAACACTTGTCGAAACGGGGCCTCATTGGTCAGACTCGCTGATATACACACTTGGGAGCGTTAGTTCGAAACCACTTGTTTAAATAAGCTTGATAAAGCATCAGTGCGTTGAAGCCAGCTTATATTTGGCTCAATAAAAGCCTGGAAGATAAGCAGATGGGAATTTGTGCCAGTTTGTGCCAGAATTCATTGCTAATCAACGTATCTGTGTTTATTCGTATGAATTGTGGTAAGCTTGAACCATTCAATATCTTTTAATGAAAATTGAATGTGAATTGTTGATTTATGCCTGTATATATATGTGTAGTTCAGTGGCAAACGTGAGGTAAAGCCTGTAATGCTCCAGCCTGAACAGAGGGTGTCGGAGAAAAGTCAAACGGCATGGAATGGCAAAACAGTACACTGACACCTAGATGATTGACTAGAAAGAAATAATGCTGGAATTGCAGAGGCGTGGTAACCATTAAGAAGGGTAATACTGGAATAAAGTATTTCAAATGAAGCTGACAGTTGGCCTAATGCTCTGAACTCAATGTTTGTGCTGTGTTGTGATCAGTGTAACAAGAGAGTTTAAGTTAGTTATGAAGTAGAAGGTACATCCTTCTTGATTTCAGGGACAGTGGTCTTGATGGTACTGAGCAGCACCTGGTCAGAGCTTTGCTGAATCCAGTGTCGGACAGCATACTCCTTGGTCCTTTTAGCTATCAGTGAGGTGTCTCCAGAGCCCAGAGGAGAATTCGAGCAGAGGAGTCCTTTCCTGCCGCCATCACGCCAGATAAGCTAACTTGGCCAGCTGAGCTCAACATTATGTCCCCTCATCTTGAAATGACTTTATAAAAATAACATTCAGAGGGGAATTTAATTGTCTTAATATCAGGAACTGAGAACATCTCCAATACTAGTCCCAAAAGACAAACTATTGAAGTCATGATGACAAATACCAACAGAGCTTGAACAAAACAAAACCAGTATTACCTCATTTTACTACTACACAACTGACACACATAGAATATTTGTAATAATATATGTCACTACAATATTCATATTAAATACATTCTGTACATAACTTGTAATTTAAATTGATTGTGATTCCTGGTTCCCTTGTAGTTGAATCAGGACACATATTCATTCATGCCAGTAATGAATACATATTGTTATTTGAAAAGTTACGAGTGACTTCTTTAAGATATTCTCATAGAGTGTTATATGTATGTGAGTGTCACAGTGTTGTTAAGAGTAGTGGATTAAATTAAATTGTTTATCTGTCTGTTGTTGTGACTTACACTTCATCATACACATACCCTAGACACATAACGTAGTCATCACACTATTCCAGAATAATTCTGACTGAGATATATAGATATGTGGTAGCAAGTAAGGTTATATATAATACACTACTCTTATTAGATATATATACCTTCACAGCTGATCTCAGTCAGTACACTAAGTCCCCTATAAATATTTATAACATCCCACTTCACCACAGATGAACACATGGAGAAGAGAACAGAAGATAGACATGAAAGCAATGTTGAAGATATAGAAAGACCTTGAGGTGATGGCACAGGACGGGAAGACTTGGTACAAGTTTGTTGAAGGCCTATGCTCCTTGGTGAGCTGAATGGTGACGATGATGATAATGACGATGATTATGATGAAGATGATGATGTTGATGATAAATTATACAATCCTACTTAAATATTTCAAAAGTAGAAGCGTTAGTGAAAACAAAATGAAATGTGGATTGGAGAGAAAAAGGCAAGTCCTGCTGTCAATCAAATCCAAGCCAAGAAATAAACCGGAAGCTGAACATAATATGTGGGTATCGCTTTCAAAAACGGAACCAGGAATAAAAACTATTGATTGACAAGAAACAGAATTATTCATTCATTCATTCATAACCCTCCACTCCCAAAGGAGCATAGGCCTTCAACAAACACATGCCAAGTCCTCCTGTCACGTGCCATCATCTCAAGTTCTTTCCACGTTCTCCTCATCATTTTCACCTCTGTTTCCAGCTCTCTTCTCCATGTGCTTCTTGGTCTACCTCTGCTTCTCTTGCCCTGGGGGTTCCAGAACAAGGACTGCCATGTAATGCTATCAACAGCTTTTCTCAGTGTGTGTCCTATCCATCGCCATCGTCGTCTTCTCATCTCTTGTTCCACTGGCACTTGCCTAGTTCTTGTCATCAGTTCCACGTTGGTAACCTTGTCATACCATTTTAATCCCTCTATTCTACGCAAGCACCCATTTATGAAAGTCTGTAGCTTTTTGGTTGTTGTCTTTGTTGTTCTCCATGTCTCAGAGCCATACAATAGGACTGACTTCACATTTGAGTTGAAGATTCTTATTTTCGTGTTGGATCCGATTTCTCTTGATCTCCATATATTTCTCAATGCAATGAAAGCTCCTCTTGCTTTTTGTATTCTTATTTTCATATCACTGTCTGTCCCTCATCTTGTATTGGTGCTTCTTCAAGTTCAACCCTGTTATCATTACCTGCATTTATTCTCATTATCTTTGTCTTTTCCCTGTGTATTTTCAGACCCAATTGCTGTGACCTCTCATCGAGTGTTTTCAATTTGTCCTGCATCTGATTACGGTTATGGGACAGAAGAGCTAAGTCATCGGCAAAATCCAGATCATCCAACTGCTTAGTCAGAGTCCACTGGATTCCATTTCTGTTGTGTGTTGTCGATGTTCTCGTAACCCAGTCTATTTCTAGTAAGAAAAGAAATGGAGACAAGAGGCATCCCTGTCGCACTCCTGTTCTTATTCCAAACGGTTCTGTAAGCTGTCCTTCATGAAGAACTCTGCATGTCATGTCTTCATATGTTTTCTTTATTAAATTAATGATCTATCAGGGGAACTCCATAATGCCTCATCAATTTCTAAAGTGATTCTCTGTCTACACTGTCAAATGCCTTTTCGTAGTCCACAAATCCGATGTATAGTGGTGAATTCCATTCCAGACTTTGTTCAACTATTATTCTCAAAGTGGCTATCTGGTCTGTACAGGATCTGTTTTGTCGAAAACCTGCTTGTTCATCTCTCATTTTCTTGTCTATGGACTCTTTTAATCTTTCACGGATAATCCTGTTTAATACTTTTCCTGGCACTGAAACTAACATTATTCCTCTATAATTTGTGCACTCTTGTAAATTTCCCTTAGGCAACTTAACCAGATATCATTCCTTCCATTCTGCTGGTATCTCTTCCTTTTCCCAGACTTTACCAAGTAATTTATATAACATCTCTGCAGCCGTGTCGATATCTGCTTTGATGGCCTCTGCTGGAATGCCATCAGGTCCAGACGCTTTTCCATCTCTTAGAAGCGTTATGGCTTTCTTTATTTCTTCCTTCGTTGGTCTTTCACCGTTAATTTGTAGCTCTTCTTCTGCTGGCTGGATGTCCGGTGGGTTTTGTGGAGCTGGTCTATTGAGAAGGTCCTCAAAATATTCTGTCCACCTCTTCATTTGCTCTTGTATATTGCTGAGCAGTTTTCCATTCTTGTCTTTTATGAAGCAACTTGTTTGCTTGTATTTACCCGTTAGCCTCTTTGTGCTGTTATACAGTTCTTTCATATTTCCTTTGGCTGCAGCATCTTCTGCCTCTCTTGCCAACTCCTCAATATACTTCCTCTTGTCACTTTTGATTCTTCTTCTTTGTTTGCTTCTGTGTACACTTCTTGAGCCTTGGCTTTGGAACTTCTGGTTTTGCTTGTGTTTAAATCTGCTTTCTTGTTTTTCCTGTCTTTTATCTTATTGATGGTTTCTGTTGTTATCCATGCTTTTTGTTGTCGTTCCCTTTTCCCCAGTATTTCTTCACATGTCTCATTCCATACCGTTTTGATTTGCTGCCAATAGTCTTCTGTATTCTCTGCATCTTCCAGCGGTTGGAGCACCTGGAATTTGTTGGATATTGTGACCTCAAATTTGTATCTTGTTTCTTGATTTCTTAGATGTCCTACATTTAATTGTTGTCTATAATTTTGCATTGCTGCATATCTCTTGAGTTTCATTTTTACTTTGGCTATCAGAAGGTGGTGGTCTGATGCCACATCTGCTCCTCTATATACCTTTACATCCTGCAATGATGATCTAAACTTCTTGTTTATGCATATACGGTCAATCTGATTTTCTGTTCTATGGTCTGGTGATATCCATGTTGCCTTGTGTATTCTCTTATGTGGAAAGATGCTTCCTCCTATAGCCAGTGGATTTGAAGCACAGAAGTTTGAGAATAGTTCCCCATTTTCATTCATTATTCCTAGCCCATGTTTTCCCATGACTTCTTCAAAGCCGGTGTTGACTGTACCTATCTTTGCATTCATGTCATTCATCAAAATTGTGATGTCTCTTCTTTTTACTTTTTCCATAATTTCCTGTAGTCTAGTATACAATGCTTTTTTCACAGACTCTTCTTTATCATTAGTTGGTGCATAACATTGGATGACATTTACATTTTTTTTTAGCTGTTTTAAAAGAAGCTGTTATTATTCTGGATCCAACGGCTTCCCATTCAATGAGTGCTTTCTGTGCTTGTTTAGATAACATAAGAGCTACCCCTTCACTGTGGTGTGAACTTTCGTCTTCATGTCCTGAGGACAGCACCAATTCACCTGTGATGAGTTTCCTCCTGTCTACCCCCTTCCACTTTGTTTCACACAGTCCCAGAACCTCGATTTTATTCCCTCATCTCTGCTGCTACTTGTGCCACTTTCTCTTGTTCGTTTAATGTCCGAACATTCCAGGTGCCAAATCTGGAAGTTCTCCTAGAAGAAAAAAGGTTAGTCAGCAACACAGACTCCTTTCGGCTTTCTCTGTGTTGCATCATACGCCTCCCTGCGAGAGGACCTTTCCCTGTCTTGGATGGCTGTGTTTTATTTTCTTTAATTGACTTGTCCATGTTTGTAGAAGTTTTTTGTGGTTTAAATTTTTTACAGGATGGGGTAACCAGCCCCATGCCCAACCCTCCTTAGTCGCTTTCTACGTCATGCATGGCAGGGAACAGTGTTACTATTCTTTGCTCCCCTTTCGGGCCCCGGTAACACACGGGTGAAACAGAATTATGCTTTTCGTTAATTTATTTGACGGTGTGTGTGTGTGTGATTTGTACTGAATCCGGATTTATTTACAAATAATCAATTAATTAAATCCAACAAACACACCGGAAGCTGAACATGATATATGGATGTCTCTTTAAAAAAACTGAACCATGAATAAAACGTTTTGGTTGGCAAGAAACATAATAAATAGTCCTGCAATTTTATTTTCCTGTGTTTTTGTGTATGAACATTTAATAACTTTATGATAACTGTAAAACGTTTTGTACCGAATAACATTTTCTTTTTGAAACTTTAATGAGTCTGTTAATTTATTTACTTCCGTGAATACGCATGGTAAACTATAGAATTTATTTCCTCTCATACTGAATAAGGGGTACTGGAAGGTTTACTAATAGCCTAGGGGATACGTTGAGCTTAAAATAGTTGAGAACCAATGCGCTAGGCCTTTACGGGAATAAATATTAGACAAACATGAAGGTATGTTATATTCCTTATGTGTTATAAATCTTTACGGGAATGTTTCTTATCACAAGAAGAAAATGGAGTCACTAACGGCGTCTTGTGACAGTTTGCAGTGTCAGTGTGTTTGCTTCTCTCCCCTCCCCAGTTTATCCGCTCATAATTGTTTTCTGTCCCTCTCTGCAGGCTTTCCTCACATGGGGTCACAACGTTCTCGCTTTCTTCCTCTACTGTCCTCTCTCTTTTTTTCCCCGATGAAGACTTTGGGTTCATCACCATCCCCCTCTGCTCTCCAAGGAATACAGGTCTTGACCAATCACTTGCCGAGTCCTCCTGTCACGTGCCATCAGCTTCAAGTTCTTTCCGTGTCTTCTTCATCATTTTCACTTCTATCTTCAGTTCTCTTCTCCGTGTGTTATTTGGTCTACCCCTGGCCTCTCTTTCGCTGGGGATTCCAGAACAAGGACTGCCTTGTAATGCTATCAACAGGTTTCCTCAATGTATGTCCTATCTATCGCCAGTTTCTTCTTCTCATCTCTTGTTCCACTAGCATTTGTCTGGTTCTTTTTATCAGATCTACATTAGATTACCTAGGATGCATAGTAACACCTGACGGCGGAACAGGCAAGGACATTAACAACAGAATGAATAAATCGAGAACAGCCTTTGCTAGTCTCAACAACATTTGGAAGTCTTCCTCAGTAATGACGTATCTGACAAACTGCAAGGTCTAAGACTCACAATGTATGTCACTACTTTCTGTGCTTCTCTTTCTGTTAGAGTCCTCTCTCAAACTTTGTCAACGATGAAAACTGTTGGGTTCCATGGATCCCATCTGCTCTCCAAGGAATACAGGCCTTGACCAATCATTTGGCGAGTCCTCCTGTCACGAATGGCAAATCAGGTTCAACATCTTACCTCTTCTTCATCAATTTTAACTTTTGAGGAGGCAAAGAGTTTTATCAGAATGTGTTACAGGTCTACCCAAATGGAATGTAGAACATCTTGTAATGCTATAGGGCACACACAGAATGATGCTTATACCAGCTCACAGAAGAGAACAAGTTTCTTCTTTCAACTCCGCACTGGCCCACTACAGATTTGTACCATGGTTCAACAAGCTTTTATCAGAATCTACATCAGTGTAACTAGGATGCACAGATAACACCTGACGGCTGAAGCAAGGGCATCAAACCCAGAATGTGGTACAGAGAAAGTGCATATTTTGCTAGCCTCAACCTTTCGTGGAAAAGTTTCCCGGGTACAGATTCAAAACACCAAATTAACTGACTACTGTATGAGAACATTCTGTGTACTTTCTGTGCTTCTCGAAGAAGAAGAAGAAGGAGAGTAACAGAGAAGGAAATGTCGAAACTTTCCTCCTTCCACACATTCTGCCTAAGGAAAATTCTCCGAATCTTTTGGCCAAACACCATCAGCAACCAAGAACTACTTATTCGGAGTAACCAGGAGGACATGCACACCATCATAGCTGGCAGACGCTGGAGTTGGGTTGGCCACGTCCTCAGAAGGGACCCTGATACCATCACAAGAACAGCTATGCGATGGACCCCCGAGGGAAAGCGAAAGAGAGGCCGACCAAAAACAACTTGGCGGAGAACTGTGGAAGCCGAGATGCAAAGAATGAACCAGAGTTGGGGCACTGTACGAAGGATGGCAGCCGACTGAGCAAAGTGGAATCAATTTGTTGCTGCCCTACAAGACGCCACCAGGCGTGATGGCCACTGACTGCTTTGACGGTTGGCGGATCAAGGAAGAAGACATTAGTCAGTTTCTCATACCATTTTTAAAAAATTCTTCCTATTCTACGCAAGCACCCATTTATGAACATCTGTAACTTTTTTTTGGTTGTTGTTTTGGTTGTACTCCATATTTCACAGCCATACAATAGAACTGACTTGACATTTGAGTTTGGAGCTTGGGATAATGAGGATGACTGTTGACGGTAATTGACTGAAGGCCAATGCAGCGTTGGGAGCTTACGTGGAATGAGAAGATGGTGGTGATGATGTTTGAGACGAACCAGACAAATTAGGACACTCAATTATAAGATGCCTCAGTGGACTTTGTCATGGACGTCTTTGGGAAAGAGCAGGCGAGGACGACCACTGAACACCTTTTATTCAATCATTCATTATACATTAGATCCACAAGGAGCATAGGGGATGTACAAACTCTTGCCTAGTCTTCCAGTCCTGTATCGTCTGCTGGTCTATCCGCGCCTTCCTCTCGCTCAGTATCGAATCTACACCTTCTGACCTTTTAACCATCAGTGATCACTCAGGTGTTATAGTCTCTAGTTCTGTTGTTTCTTCCTTATAGTTTCTTATGTCTATTGTTATCTATCATCTCAGTGTTCAGGTTATCTATTGGTAGACCGGGCCTCTCCGGGGATGTTGTTTTCCCTTTCAACACTGAAGAACAGGACTACTGTCTAAATGAAATAAAGTTCACCCTACGTACCTTCTCCTTTCTGAATAATAACTAACTCACACCGTTTCTCCTTCTAGACAAGAATTTCTCCTATTCAATATTTCGGGTGAATCATTACTTAAACTACTTCTTGTCCATTACATAATTATCACATAAACTACTTGAATACTGCCATTAACATGGCTGCTAGCGTACGTGCCATCCGCACACTAACTCACGCCTTCTGAACTGCCCGCTGAGAAAAGCGTGTTTCGCCAAACTACCGTTCACCTCTGTCCTGCGCAACATTGTCCGCGCATCCCCTTTTTGTACTCTATCTGAACCGTCCCATTTCTAACTCTCCTTATTCCTTCCCTTCGACTGTAAATCGTTCTCTAACTGCCACAGTACACATCGGGGAGTGACATGGCATGACAGAATTCTAACTCTCGTTTCCCCTTTTTTTTTCTCTCTCTCTCTCTCTCTCTCTCTCTCTCTCTCTCTCTCTCTCTCTCTCTCTTTCTCATTCTCTCTGTGTGTCGTTCACACTTAAATTTGATAACGTCATTAACTCGAAAGTCATCCTTTAACAAAATTACAATTCCTGCTATACTGTTTACACGGTTACTTTAACAATTGTCTCCCTCTGGCAGCTTGGATAAAACCAGGAGTGAAGTCCAACGTTGCAACCAAGGTAGTGTGGGTTCTGTTCGTAGCGCAGGTGATAAAGACAACAGGAGGAGTACACGTGGGAATCATGATGCAAGTGGACCCGCCTCATCTCAGAGTGTTAAGAAGATAAAGGGTCAAAACACTTGTCCGACGGATGTGGGGGGGGGAGGGGAGGGGGGGGGGGAGGAGTCTTATGATGATCAGATTGCTTTCTGTTGTATCGCTCTGGATAGTTTCCCACCAGATCTTACATCGATCGAGTCTTATGGAGCCAAGCACCTCAAGCGTTCTAGTAACTTTGTCAGCGTTACGTACACACAATATATTTCTTGTGTTATCAGTAACAACAAATAAACCTAAAGTCATCCAAAAATCCACACACGTTGTTTCCGACTGTCACAATCAAGTCTTAAACAACGTGATGGTTTTTTCATGTTTGACACAAGAAATATTCTGTTGATGGAGTTTTCTTATAGTGTTAAATTTTCCTTTATTCCTTAGTCGTTCCTCTTGTACCCTGGTGTGTAGAATTTTGCCAGAAAGAACGCCGTACTATCCTATCGGCGGTCTTTCTCTTGCCCTGGTTCCAATCTAGTCCCAATGTAGTCCTCAGTCCGTCAGAGATTACTAATGTTGTCCTCCCAGCGAACTCTGGGTCGTCCTGGAGGTCTGGATCACTGGCTCTTAGTTTCGCATGTTTGTTGTTGTAGCCGATCTTCTTCAATTCTGCATGCGAGGTCAAACTCATCGTAATTGGGAATGTTCCACTTGGGTTTGCAGGAGCTGGGTTTTGAGACCCTGACGTACCTTCTGGTTGCGGACCATGTCTTTTCTTGTTACGTTAACTACCATCCTCAGATACCTCATTTCTGAGGTTTGGAGCTGTCTTTCGTGGGTTGCAGTATTTGCCCATGACTCGCATAGATGTGTCAAGACTGGAACGTAGGTGGAGCGATGTACAGCCGTCTTCGTCGTCTTGCCAATTTCTCTTTTGCTGAGGAATGTATTAAAGTTTAACGACGTTTTTTTTTAAAATGTACTACAGTGCTATACGTCATATTCGGTCATATAAAAAGACAAATGGAAGGCATAGTCCCTGGAAAAATGGGCCCTGAATACTAGGCCATTTTTCTTTTAAGAGTAAATGTGACATACAAGATGGTGTCTGACTTCGATTTAAGGCATTTCTATTGGTGATCACGGGTTGCCCTGAAAGCGCCGTAAAAGCGAAGAATGCGGCGAAGGTTTATAATTGAGAAACGCCGTATCAGCGAAGCACCGTAAAGCGCAGCGCCGTAAAGCGTGGTTCGCCTGTAACTTAAACGGCGAAGACCAATACCGACGAAGGCAAAAGGGAAATAACTTCAATAGTCACCAGCGATATGTAACCTCTTATCGGCTTCTCCAGGGACGTAAAGATCTGAAACGGCATTTTCACGACTTTCAATTTCCTGTGCCAGTCATTGCCTCGATCTGACAGAAGACAGTCCAGAATGGCGACTTGAGGAAAAAAACTGCATCGATCTGAGGTTATTCATTCATTCATAGCCCCAGAGAGTAGATATTCATCAAATGTATTCAGTCCTCCTAGCCTGTGTCATCCGCTCAGTCTGTAAATGTCTTCTGTCATGTTGTGACGGTATTGTCTCCCCTACTCTGCAGCAGTAGTCCAATAATGGTCAAACTTAGAGTATAAAAATGAGGGTCTTCAAAGGTATCAGCCTTCGCTCAACATTACTCTTGGGAGAGGTATAAATGGAAGAATGATGCACTTCAAAGAAATGCAAGCATAACAACTGGGTTCATTTAAGCTGCCATAAAGTTATTATTCTCCGGCCCCTTCTATGAGGAAATATAGACTCGTATTTTCTGAGCCTCAAGCTGATGGTGATTCAGAAACTATTAATCTAATAGCTCTATATGGTTATGTATTTAAAACAATATGAGTCATACTGGTGCAGAAATACAATACACTCAACAGTGATTAATCCAACTATAGATTTAAAGTGACAGGTAACAAGTTTAATAATAACTTTATTAGTCAACAATGTAAAATAAATAAAGTTGTTTATAAAAAAAATGAAGCACTGATATTTTCCCTATTGGACTAAATTAGTAAGTGGTCCGAATATTATCGGGAAACTGATTTAAGATGCCGTCTCTTCAGGTGGGGTAGGTGTCTAATAAGGTGCACTTGAAGAAGGATCATAGAACTTAAGGCGCAAAGTGATGACTCTGGAGTTACTCCTTCTAATCTTAGAATTCACTTCCAGTCCTATGGCCTGTCCTATATTGGGGTCCTAATATTCCCTTTTTCTGGCTGTCTATGATTTCTCCTTGACCAAATTGGAAGTCATTGAAACAGTCTTACAAAGCGGTATGTTATAAACGAAATTTTCGCCCACACACACATTTTGCTTTGTTGAGGAGCGATCCAATCAGGAGCAGTCTATCTTAGCATTTTCATGCCAAACCAACCGTCATCAAGGCATCTGATATTGACAGAGGTTTATCCCCACCCTCCCATGTAGATTATTACTACATGACTACATAAGATATTGCCCTTTACATGGTATTTTCAAACTCCATGACCATGTAAGGCCGTGCCACTTCCGATGTTGCCTGTCATGTTTATCGAACTCACTACTTCACAGATATATCTCTGATAATCTGCTCCAAGATGTTACTTTCTCGTAGTTGATTATTACAACGAAGTCAATCCGCGGAAATATTACATCAATTTTTTGTGCATTAATATTTCACAAGATTGTCACCATCTGAAACCCCAGCGAAATCGGTTGTGGTTTACCTTTCTCGAGAAACGTCTGCGTTTCCACCCCATGCCTTCTGTGGTAACAAAAATGACTATTATCTCACAATCGTGTGACTGGTGTAACAATAAGAGTCTCGCTAAATGTAAACTCTCAATCCGTCTGGTCAGCGAATAATCACACAAACACGTCGACATGGCTGCAAAACAGGTCACGCGGTCCGGTACCGTAAGGTGAGTGACGAAGTGGGACACGATAACCACAATCGACGAAAGCGTAAACAATAAACAAAGGAAGAATTAGCTCGTAGAAGGAATGATCGAGTACGTACGACTGGGGAGAACTGAAGACAAGAAACAGAATGGCCGATTTCGTCACACATGTCTGTCTTCAGTTAACTTTGTCACGAGAGGGGTTAATATTGTTTGAAGAATAAGATATCCTGGACACAAAGTTGTATCAGGTGATACCAGGATAGTGCCAGATAAGGGACTGGTCTTATAAGCAATACCCCCTTTTCTGAAAAGAGTAAGGGTGTATGGACATCAAAGGTAAGATCAAGCTGTATAAGTTCTTATGTATGATGATAGTGTATTATCCTAGGTTCCTAAATGCTCCTCTCCAGATCCTCCTCTGTTTATAATGTTAAGCTCTGCTAGGGGTATTAACTAAACTATTTACCAACAAGAACTGTAACTTAACTTAAATAATCCAAGTAAGTCTTGGCAGATATTTACAATTTATTTTATACAAGTTTTTCTTTTCTTTGTGAAAATCTTTCACTCAACTCAAAATTTGATTACAACATAAAATGAATAACATCACTTGTAAAATGCTCACAACTAAATACAGTCTTTTAAATTTATAAGGATAGTTTTTCTTTCCTGGCTGATATCAATCTGGTTGTAGACTGTCTTTATTTTAAGATCAATACTAGATCCTCACAGTTACTGAATTATTGTCAATCACTGGCTATAAGTCTGCCTATCTAGCTGCAATGAATGGTCATCATTAGATATAATTGTCTTTGATTGTGGTAATACTGGTGTATACTAGACAGTAGCCTTGTGTGGCTACTTAGCTTCAGTTCTTGGTTTTGTAGTCTGTCACACTTCTGTTCTGGATAGAAACATCACATGAGATTCTTCCAGGCAGTAGGTACTGGGTGGCTGTCCCTCTCGATTTTAAAGGGCTCTCGCACCACTAGCTCCTATAAGTTGTGGCTGGCTCCTTAAGGTGTACGTTTAGTTACAGGATGTAACCTGAAATACAATTGTTAACCACTGTATTGTCCATCTCTATCTCTCTAGCACAGATGTAGGGGATGAGAGACAGTTTCTGACAGAGTGCAAGTAGACGCACAGGGCATAATAAATCATTAATAAAACAATCCAGGTCACTATGACTATAATCTTTCTCCAAATCCTTGGTCACAACTATCTGTCCATGATTCGCCTCCATACAGTTATTAGGTTTTGTTGAAAATACTATGTGATATCTTAAACAATACAGTAATGCAATTCCTTTCATCCTTTCCTTTGTTCCTGGTGTGTCCAATTCCATCAAGAAATAATTTTTTAAATGCTTTTCTAAAACTATGAACACACTTTCCGCTGTCATTCTCAAATTATTTGAATATACACAGGCTTGGTTTTGCCTCCAGAAATTACACAGTGGTTTAAAACACGTGTACACTTCCTAACGCACAATTTGATTAATTAATAGAAATACATAGACTTATATACATTCTTTCTTACCCTCAAGTACATACAGTCGAGCTTTTAATGGTCATACAGTCTGCTCTCAGATGCAGAAGGCAATGGAAGTTTGACTGACCGTCTGGCGCTCTTTACTGTAGTTTGAAAATTTTGTAGCCTGCTTTCGCAAGAGGGCAAGTCCTTATATAGGTCAGGGCCGAACGACACAGAACGCAGTTATACTGAAGTGTGTTGCATACTCAAATATCGGCATACATTTGTCTAGATGTGCGTGTATGGAAAACTAGGAATTTAAATATCTTCCTTATTCCTGGAGCGATTTTCTTCATCTTAGGCTTAAAGTACGCTCTGGATTAGTCTTTATCTTTCTAGATAATTCTCTGTTTATATCATACTTCCATCTTTTCCTAGGCGTAGCAAAATTTTCGACTAGCCTAATGTCTCGATGCATTCTGTTTCACTTTTCTCTGTTATTATAATATTTTTTGTGGATGTCTTTACACCTACTTATACACTAGACGTCCTATTATTAAATTACTGACCTCTTCCAGGCGGTACTTCGCTCATAATGCTGTAGTTTAATTCCATACCCAACTGGGTTACACAGATTTGGACTGGCCATGTTGAATGCCTAATACTTATTGTAAACAAACGAATAGAGACGCCGTTTCATTGGTCCGTCTAGGATACACTGTTATAAAGTATGGCGTACCGTTTGGGAACATGTCCTCAGAAGAGACCCGATGCCATCACAAGAACAGCTATGCTATGGACCCCTGAAGGAAAACGAAAGAGAGGCCGACCAAAAACAACTTGGCGGAGGACTGTGGAGGCTGAGATGCAAAGAATGAACCAGAGTTGAGGCACTGTGTAGAAGGATGGCCGTTGACCGAGCAAAGTGGAATCAATGTTTTGTTGTCCTACAAGACGCCACCAGGCGTAATGGCCACTGACTGCTTGGACGGTCGGCGGCTAAGGATCAAAGAAGAAGAAGAAGTACTGTTTGGGTATGAATGACGTGTTGTGAATCAGAATTCACGACAAACTTCTTTATGTGGTTTTTCTGTCTTCTCTTTTACATGCGAATTCCACATCAAGAGTTGCCTTGTAATGCTGTCATGAGATTTTCTCAATGTGAGTCTTAACCATCTTTAGCGTCTTCTCGTCTCCTCTTCCACTTGTACCGATCTGTAGTATTTGTCATCAGTTCCAAATTAGATATTTGTTTATACTATTTAAATTTTTCTATTCTACGCAAGCAGGATATAAAGTTATGATATATATGTATAAAAGAACACAAAAGGTAATGCGTCTTACTAGGTCAAAAGAGAAAGAAAATTGCCCACGTTGCGACCACAAGGACTTCACCATGTCGTACTGCAGAAAATCACAAGCAGAAGTGAACTTGAAACATAAATTGAAGAAATAAAGAAGACACGAAAAGACCTTGAAGAAACAGCACAGGATAGGAAGGATTAACAAGGATTTGTTAAACACCTATGCTCATTAGGGCAATGAAATAACTGAATAATTGAATGAATAAGAAAAGCTGAAAATATACAAGAAATACAGTAATACTGTAGAAAGAAAAAAAAAAACCAGTTAAAAAATTACAATAAAAAACAAATAAACTAAATACAATTTCTTTATTGTTACAAGATCATACTAAAACCACCTCCATACATTTGTTACTGTAGCTTTTACAAAAACAAGCGGCTTTGATGTTGGCTAAAGGTACATTCAACCTAATGTGCATTCCTTCATTTATAGCTAAGATTCTTTTGTGAATTTCGATACCGTGCTAATGCCCCGTGTGCCGGAGGTGCTCTCGTGTAAAAGCTATATGATGTAGAAAGAACAGCAATTAATATGAACGAACATCGTAAGAATGTACTTTATTGGTTGACCTGTTATGAATAAAGCAACGTGTAATGTTTAATGGCAGTTTGTAAGATGTTTAGGTTCAGATATGACACTGTGCACATTTTGGTTAAAACACTTGTCAGCTCGAAAGCACTTGGAAAACACAGTTTGGTTAAAACACATTTTTTTTTTAGCTGGTAAATACGTGGAAAAAACATTTTGGTTAAAACATCTTTTTTCAGCTAGAAAACACGTGAAAAATATATTTGGTTAAAACACTTTTATTAGCTGGAAAATACATAGAAAACACATTTGGTCTAAAATACCTTTTTCAGCTTTAAAATTATCACCAGACCTAAAGGTCTTATGTATTTGGACACGTGCCGTAATATAACCCACTAAGGTTGAACGGGACGCGCCTCGCCAAAACGAGGCAAGATTTTATTTGAAAAAAAAAAAAACGTGGAAACACATTTTGGTTAAAACATTTTTTCCCAGCTAGAAAAAAAGTATCTTCTTATTTTTAGTTTTCTATATCCTCACGTTTATTCACTGGATATACGCGAAACAATGGCGAAACTAGGAACAATAATTGCCATTTGACAAACTGAAGGCACATGAGACAGCAAAACTAGCTGACCGCTAATGTGTTAAACAGAGAGGATCTCACGGAGTGTTAATGTTAATTTGGCACAGCGTTGTATATTTTTTAAAATTGCAGTTAATTGTCTTTACTGTCATATTTGTTTCGTTTAAATTAGTTGGATTGGAGCGAAGAAATAACCATTTAAAAATAGGACGTAACTTTTCACTCGCCTTGAATTAGAAATTTGTTGTTGTAATTTACAACCAGACAAATACCGGTGGAACGAGATGTAAGGAAAAGACGTTAGGATTAGATATGGCACGCTTTGAGGAAACCAGATGTTAGCATGACAAGGCAGAGCTTGTTTTTTTAATCCCCAAGGTTATTTTTGTTGTTTAACTAGGACTGCTGAGCGTCTCGCTCTTTTACAGCAACTACCAAGTTGAAGACTCCTTGGTATTATCTACACTAGATCTAGGCTTTTCCTTTGGCTTTTCTGCTATTCTGAAACGTGCTGAGTTGAAGTCATGAGATCCAGTTTCTCCAGCTTGGCTTGCATTTAAAGGATCGTCACTTAATAACTTTGCTTTTTTTTTTTATTCGGCTTAACCGAAACGTTGCTTAGTTAATATACATGTGTTTCATTAAAAAATAACTAAGCTGATTTAAGGGCCTTTGTTAATGCATCATTCTGCATTATTTGCCATTATGGGCACGAAAGGGCATTTCTTATATAGAATTTTCGGTAATTTTAAAGCATTTGAATTTTTAGAGTCATTATTTTGCATATTTTGACATTTTCGTTGCTAAAAAAAGATCATCAACTCTTATGGCAGAAGTGAAGAGGCCTCAGTTAAGGTTTTCTGATCCTGAAATTGATGGCAAATTTTCCTACGTAAAGTCAAATTTGGGATTTCTGCCTGGTGTCATTACTTCCGCGGAGACGTCAGCAGTTCTGTTAATGGATTAGATAGATTTGATGAAGAAAGTGGTGAATGACTTAGACAATGTGACTGGAAATGTGGGAATTGCTGTGAAAAAGAAAACTGAGCAAGTTTTGAAAAACAAAATTGTGGAATATGGAAAACCTGTGCTTAATTTTAGATGTGCTGTATTGGAAATAATTTTCCCTCGGTAAAATTTCAGGGGACGTAGAACCAAGTAACGGCCATCTGTGCTTTCTCTGTTCCTCAAATGTTGGGCACGTCTGAAGTAGATGTTCAGTTGTCATTGTATGGGCGCCACAGTTACACTTATCAGTAGTTCCTATCTTTAGCTTGTTGAATAAATGGTATGGGGCCATCCATAAAAGACGTCCACAAAATTCTAGCATATTTTTACTATCCCTTCCCCCATGTCTACCTCTGTCCACTTTTGATTGACCCCTCCCCCCTTGTGGTCGTCCACTCCACGTGGTCTTGATTAAACACATAAGCTTAATATTTTAATCACCTACCTATACTTAAAACTTAAAAATCTAATAATGAAATCACAATAATTGTGATGTTGGTTCCCAGAGAGTTAAAATATTAAGGTTGTTTGTTCCAGAGAACAGGAGAATAGAACTTAAAACCTCTTCGTATTAGAGTTTTTGAGTCTAGAAGGATTGGAAGGCCTGGCAAGAGGGACAAAATCCGAAGAACATGTATTTGGGTATAGCTGGACAGTAAGAAGCTTTCGAAGATAAGTGGGTTTGTTACTCTTGATATATTTGTATACGTGTGAGAGTTGCCACGTGGTTTGTGAATTGGACGTCCATTGTCAACTTAAATACACCCCCCCCCCTCCTATGTCCACAGTTGTCCACTTTTTACGAACCTCTCCCTCTCCCTTCTCCTGTGGAGGTCTTTTATGGATAACCCCTATCTTAATCTGTTGTGGCCTGGGTAAAGTCTGAAGGTTACTGTTTATTCACTTCTACTTAGGTAGTAACATGTATCATATTTGTTTGGTGGCCTGGGTGGAGTCTGAAGATTACTGTTTATTCACTTCTACTTAGGTAGTAACATGTATCATATTTGTTTGGTGGCCTGGGTGGAGTCTGAAGATTACTGTTTATTCACTTCTACTTAGGAAGTAACAATGTATCATATTTGTTTGGTGGCCTGGGTGGAGTCTGAAGATTACTGTTTATTCACTTCTACTTAGGTAGTAACAATATATCATATTTGTTTGGTGGCCTGGGTGGAGTCTGAAGATTACTGTTTATTCACTTCTACTTAGGTAGTAACAATGTATCATATTTGTTTGGTGGCCTGGGTGGAGTCTGAAGATTACTGTTTATTAACTTCTACTTAGGTAGTAACAATGTATCATATTTGTTTGGTGGCCTGGGTGGAGTCTGAAGATTACTGTTTATTCACTTCTACTTAGGTAGTAACAATGTATCATATTTGTTTGGTGGCCTGGGTGGAGTCTGAAGATTACTGTTTATTAACTTCTACTTAGGTAGTAACAATGTATCATATTTGTTTGGTGGCCAGGGTGGAGTCTGAAGATTACTGTTTATTCACTTCTACTTAGGTAGTAACAATGTATCATATTTGTTTGGTGGCCTGGGTGGAGTCTGAAGATTACTGTTTATTCACTTCTACTTAGGAAGTAACAATGTATCATATTTGTTTGGTGGCCTGGGTGGAGTCTGAAGATTACTGTTTATTCACTTCTACTTAGGTAGTAACAATGTATCATATTTGTTTGGTGGCCTGGTTGGAGTGTGAAGATTACTGTTTATTCACTTCTACTTAGGTAGTAACAATGTATCATATTTGTTTGGTGGCCAGGGTGGAGTCTGAAGATTACTGTTTATTCACTTCTACTTAGGTAGTAACAATGTATCATATTTGTTTGGTGGCCTGGGTGGAGTCTGAAGATTACTGTTTATTCACTTTTACTTAGGTAGTAACATGTATCATATTTGTTTGGTGGCCTGGATGGAGTCTGAAGATTACTGTTTATTCACTTCTACTTAGGTAGTAACAATGTATCATATTTGTTTGGTGGCCTGGGTGGAGTCTGAAGATTACTGTTTATTCACTTCTACTTAGGTAGTAGCATGTATCATATTTGTTTAGTGGCCTGGATGAAGTCTGAAGATTACTGTTTATTCACTTCTACTTAGGTAGTAACAATGTATCACATTTGTTTGGTGGTCTGGCTGGAGTCTGAAGATTACTGTTTAATCACTTCTACTTAAGTAGTAACAATGTATCATATTTGTTTGGTGGCCTGGGTGGAGTCTGAAGATTACTGTTTATTCACTTCTACTTAGGAAGTAACAATGTATCATATTTGTTTGGTGGCCTGGGTGGAGTCTGAAGATTACTGTTTATTCACTTCTACTTAGGTAGTAACATGTATAATATTTGTTTGGTGGCCTGGGTGGAGTCTGAAGATTACTGTTTATTCACTTCTACTTAGGTAGTAACAATGTATCATATTTGTTTGGTGGCCTTGGTGGAGTCTGAAGATTACTGCTTATTCACTTCTACTTAGGTAGTAACATGTATCATATTTGTTTGGTGGCCTTGGTGGAGTCTGAAGATTACTGCTTATTCACTTCTACTTAGGTAGTAACATGTATCATATTTGTTTGGTGGCCTGGGTGGAGTCTGAAGATTAATGTTTATTCACTTCTACTTAGGTAGTAACATGTATCACATTTTTTTGGTGGCCTGGGTGGAGTCTGAAGATTACTGTTTATTCACTTCTACTTAGGTAGTAACATGTATCATATTTGTTTGGTGGCCTGGGTGCGGTCTGAAGATTACTGTTTATTCACTTCTATTCAGGTAGTAACATGTATCATATTTGTTTGGTGGCCTGGGTGGAGTCTGAAGATTACTGTTTATTCACTTCTACTTAGGTAGTAACATGTATCATATTTGTTTGATTGCCTGGGTGGAGTCTGAAGATTACTGTTTATTCACTTCTACTTAGGTAGTATCATGTATCATATTTGTTTGGTGGCCTGGGTGGAATCTGAAGATTACTGTTTATTCACTTCTACTTAGGTAGTAACATGTATCATATTTGTTTGGAGGCCTGGATGGAGTCTGAAGATTACTGTTTATTCGCTTCTACTTAGGTAGTAACATGTATCATATTTGTTTGGAGGCCTGGATGGAGTCTGAAGATTACTGTTTATTCACTTCTACTCAGGTAATAACATGTATCATATCTATTTGGTGGCCTGGATGCTCTGCTTCCCACTTAATCCTGTATCTACTCTTGATAAAACTCTTGGCCTCTTCATAAGTTATGCTTGTGTCAAGTTGAGGTAGCTTTCCCCCTTCCTTTGCCATTCTGCCAGCTTCTTCATTTCTGGGGATTTTGCTGTGAGATGGGACCCACTGTATCGCACACTCCTTTGAACTGCTGGTATAGTTTGTGGAGTGTTACTTTCAGGTCATCCAGGTCGGCATTATTCTGAATTTTCAGCGTTGCTATATTTGACAAAGCATCTGCGAAGACAGCTACTTATCTCTCAGAGCTTTCTTATACTATTAGAACTTCTGCTGCACGTTGTTAGGCCTCTGCCTCTGCCCTTAAGTTACTTGAGAATTTTCATGTTGCGACTGACAGCTTTTTCTGTGTGCCGCTGCTAAAGCACAGAAAGACTCCACCACCTCCATCTTTTGTTGCATTTTTGTGTACGCATAGATCCATGTGTTGCTTGGGTAATATTTCTCTATGTATGTTGTGGTTATAACTCTCCTTTCTGTTTAATTCTAGCTGTTCTTTCTCTCAATACCTGAAATGTTTTCTATCATTTCAGGGATACACTGTTACTTCCAAACTGGTAGATTGTGTGTTATGTGTAGATGGTCTTAGCTACTGATATAGCATTGATGGGTTCTGCTCTCATCTTTGTTTTGGATGTCAACAGCCTCCTGGCTGACCACTGCTTTCTTTGAACATATTCAAGTCGACGTTTGAGTGTGAACGAAGAAGAACCAAGTATCGCAGTTTATTTCAAGTACTAACAATAACCCGTCAAACTTGACGAGTTTTTAATTATATTGTGCTGTTTCCGTTCCCGGATGAGCAGATAGAAGTACATTCTTAGAGTGATTTTGGTTTCTTTCCATTATACAGTATAATCAAACTGTTCATGAACACCGTCATTTGAACGCTTTTCTTTGTTGATTGTAACTATTTTCGGGAGAGTATATATAATGGAAACAATACAATTTTTCAACACGGTTGCATTTCCTCAGCTGTGACCAACGTACACACTGCGAGAATTATGTTATTTTAGATTCAATTTAAAAGTTCTTTGATGACAACATTTCGTGTAAACGTGCGTGGATTGTTTTCAAAGAGTGTTCCCTGATAATAAGTGGTTTTAACAAAAACTTTCAAGTTTTCATGATTTGTACATCGGGTGAGGGCTCATGCACACCAATTTTTACGCACTTTTTCTTTGTCGAGCGCTACTAATTTCGTGAAAGAATAAAAAAATTTAAAAAAACAAACAAACCAAAGTGACGTATTGTGTCAGAAGTAGTGTGAATGGGGCCGCTTATTCGTGGAACACCCTGTATAACACCCACGCCGCGCAAGTTGCACACCGTGCGTTGCGCACTTTTTTTCTGTCGCAAGTTACTATTTTGAGTGAGACCGACCGACGTAACATACATCGGTAATTATGTTAGTTGGGATGGGATGGGATGCTCGTGTGGTGTTAGTAGAAGTGGGGCGGAGTTTTTTCAGTGTTTAAAGCATCTTTTGGAAGACAATAGGAAGTCATTCTGTTTTGAAAATCTGCAGATGGTGTTTGTAGCACATTGTAATTCTGAACTCATTAAATAAAAACTTCCAATTTGCCATAGAAACAGTAATGTTTGGCACAGAAAGTGAAAATTTAAATTGTATTTTTAAAGTTTCCTTTATAAATGTTCTTTTAGGGGGGTTGTCCTTAGACGACATTTCAAAAAATATAAAATAACCTTTCAGTTTGGCACATAAACTGTGTAAAGAATAAGTTATATTTTTAATGTTTTTTTTTCTTGGTTTGTTGTGTTGGTCATTTTTTGGGGGGTTAGTAAAATGAATAATTTAAGTTTGGCATAGTATATATATATATATATATATATATATATATATATATATATATATATATATATATATATATATATATATATATATATATATATATATATATATATATATATATATATAGAATTACATATTTTTACGTTCTTTTAGATTTATTTTATGTCGCTCATTTCATCTTTTAATAGTGCAAACGAATTTTAATTAGCACGGAAACTAACAGAGAAAGTTGTATTTTAAGGTCATTTCTTTTTTTTTTTAAGCTATAGGTCATTGTTGTATTTTTTATAGGTAATTTATAACAATTTTTAGGTCATTAAAATCCTAGCCCTAGTGATGAGGATAAAGCTGATTGCCGACAGACGAAGGGTTTGTACAGTAGAGACGTTTTTACACACCTAGTTAACGTATTTATTTCTAATTACCCCCCCCCCCCGGGTTTATCGCAAGGCTGGTGCTGGGGTATTTGGCACCCTAATCATACAGGGTATTTGGTACCCTAGGCAAACAGAGTAGGCCTATTTGGCCGCCTAGAGTCTAGACAAACAGGATGTTGGACGCCCTATTGAACAGAGTATTTGGCGACCTAGCGTCTGGACAAACAGGATGTTGGGCGCCCTAGAGCCTAGATAAACATGGTGTTGGGCGCCTTAGGCAAACGTGGTATTTGGCACCCTAGGCTAATTGGGTATTTGGCGGCCTAGGTAGACTTGGTATTTGGTACCCTAGAGTCTAGACAAACAGGGTGTTTAGCGCCGTTGGCAAACATTGTTTTTGGCGTCTTAAGGCAAACAAGGTATTTGGCGCCCTAGGCAGGCAGGGTATTTGGCGTCCGAGGCAATCAGAGTATTTTGCGTCACATGTAGTTCTGTCTGTCTGTCTCTGTTTCACACACACACACACACACACACACACACACACACACACACACACACACACACACACACACACACGCACGCACGCACGCACGCACGCACGCACGCACGCACCCACCCACGCGCGCGCGCGCACGCACGCACGCACACACACACACACGACACGCACACACGTACTCAATCACGTACTGAAACACTTGAAACATGCACGTACATGTGCTAACATAAATATATGTAAGAGGTAAAGGATCCCGTTACACGCCCATATTGGGAATATGGTTTTAGGCCCATATTTTCTTGACCATCGGCACACTAGGGGTGATGTGGTCTGCATCACCCCGGCCGCCTTAACCTTCCCAGAGTTGCTCTTGTACCCATTTCATGAGGCTGGGTCGACCACGGGGCCGTTTGCGGTCTAAAAAATCCCATCTCAACTGGGGATCGAACCATGGACCACCAAGTTAGGAAGCCAGTGCACTAACTACTGCGCGTCCGAGGCTAACATAAATATATGTATACACGCTTATTTACAACGGTGTAGAAGGGCCACAGACAATAACTTATTTTTATTCGCGAAATTAGGACTCTCTGTTTTCGTTTTCAGAAATGTTTATTTAGCTCATTAGAAATTGTCGCGGGCCCACTCCCCCCTTCCCCAATTTCTACCACCCTAGGCATAATGTTCGCATAATGGCTAAGTCAGCCTAGTGGTTTCGCCACCAACATCCTCTAGATCTTGTTTTCCTATGATAATATCCATTGACATATTTATGTGTCGTCTGCAACAGTGATGTTTTAAGTCCTGGCCCAAACATTTAAAACCGTGTTTTAAATTATTGTTGTAAAACTTACTTATTACTTGTTTATTCGTTCCCCTACTTTCGTGAAGTGTAGAGATTTGTAAAAGAGAGCGCCATACTATTCTATCGGCTGTCTTCCTCCTGGCTTGGTTCCATTCTAGTCCTCGGTCCTTCAAAGATTGTCTAATGTTGTCCTCCCAGCGGACTTTGGGTCGTCCTGCAGGTCTGGATCCCTGTCTCTTAGTTTCCCATGCGTGTCCTGGTAGCCGATCTTCTCCCATTCTGCAGACATGGCCAAACCATCTCAGTTGGGACTGTTCTACTTGGGTCTGCAGGGGTTGGGTTTTTAGGCCTTGACGTGTCGTCTGGTTGCAGTTGCGGACCATGTCTCTTCTTGTAACTTCAACCACCTTCCTCAGATACCTGATTTCTGAGATTTGGATCTGGCTTTTGTGGGTTGTAGTCATTGCCCATGACTCGCATCCATACGTCAAGACTCGGACATAGATAGAGCGGTATACACCCATCTTCGTCTTCTTACCAACTTCTCTTTTGCTGAGGAATCCTCGATTTATGGCTTGAAAAATTCTCCCAGCTGCTGCTCTTCGGGTAGCCAACTCTTCTTTGATGCCTCCCTTCCGGTCTATAACAGCTCCAAGGTATTTAAAGTGGTCGACCTGCTCAGGACCTGTTCTCCCAGCTTAATCTGATGTCTTCTTTCTTCTCGAGATATCACCCTGGTTTTTGTTTTTGAGCTGCTTATGATCATCCCTCTCTTCTCCAGCTCGTTCTTCCAGACTTGCAGGTTGGATTGAAGATGTGTCTCTGATTTAGCAATCAGGGCAACATCCTCAGCAAATGCCAGCTCTGAAATACAGACCTGAATATTTTCCTGTCCTCTCCATACATGCCTTGATGACATCGTCCATGAGGAGTATGAAAAGATAAGGTGACAGGATATCACCTTGTCTTACACCAGTGGTGGTCCTGAATTCTTCTGACTTATGGTTTGCCGTCCTGACATAATTTCTGTAAGACTTGTAGAAGCTCTGTATAACATGAAGAGGTGATGGAATGTTCTTCCTTGCCAAACAGTCCCAGAGTTTGTTCCAGGGGACCTTGTCAAATGTCTTTTCCATATCTAAGAAGCAAAGATGGATCTCACTCTTATACTCAAGAGCCTTTTCACTCAACTGTCTGAGTGTGAAGATTAGGTCTTGAGTACTTCGATTTGCTCGGAAGCCATACGGGACCTCATCCATTTGTGGCTGAGCTAGGCGTCTGAGTCTCTGCTCTAGGATTCTAGAGTAGATTTTATCAGGGACACTGAGAAGGGATATGCCTCTATGGTTTCCACATTGTCGGTTGTCACTCTTTTTGAAAATCGGTGTTATTATGGCAATCTCCCAATCTTTTGGTATGGTCTTGTTGCACCAAGCTGCCCGTAGGACCCTTAGGAGTAATAGGTCGCCTGCTGCTCCCATGTACTTAACCATTTCTGGTGTTATGCCATCATGTCCTGCTGCTTTGCCCATCTTGATTTTCTCCAGTGCTGCCTTCAGTTCTTCCATCTTTATGTCATCTTCATCACCATTGGTTTCCTCTTCTGTGCCAGTGGTTATCATTTCTGATTTTTGACCTTGCTCACCATCCAGGAGTTCTGAAAAATATTCTTTCCATTTCTTCTTATGGGGCAGTAAGCAATTTGCCTTGCTTGTCCTTTATAAATTTGAGAGGGCATTGTTTTTCCTTCCTCATGTTCTTTAGGGTCTTATAGAACAATTTCTGGTTTTCTTGCGCATCGTTTTCTAGCTTTTCTCCAAATTCTTCCCAGGACTTCTGTTTTGCTGCTAGCACCTTGTTCTTTGCTTCTGTTCTGAGTATCACATAGTCTCTATATTTCTCTGTTTTTCCTGCTGTGTTTTTAGCTCCTAAGTATTGTTTCCATGCCTTTTTCTTATCTCTTATTTTCTCTTTAACCTCATCTGTCCACCAAGATGTCCTCTTTCTCTTGTTCCCAAGTCGAACTTCACCACATGCTTCTGCTGCAGTTGTCTTTATGATGTCCTTGAATTTCAGCCAGAGTGTTTCCAGGTCCTCAGGTTGTTGTTCTGTGTTTCTCACTGCTGTAGCAATAAGCCCCTGATATCTGGTGCTCGTTTCTCCTGTTCGTTTACTTAGCTTCTTGCGTGATGTTAGGCAGTTCCTAGACCGAGTAGCTCTTTCAGTTGTTCTTTTAATTGTTAACAAGTAGTGGTCACTTCCAATCTCTGGCCCCCTCCACACTCTAGAATCCCGAACATACTTGAATGAGCTCTTCCTAACTATGGTGTAGTCGATCACTGACTTCTCATTCTTTGTTGGTTCACACCTAGTGTATACATGTATGCGCTTATGGGGGAACATTTTATTTGTAATGATCAGATTCTGCTCTGTGGAGAATCTAAGGAATCGCTTTCCATTGTCATTAATAGTGTCTTCTCCATATCTTCCGATAACACCACCCCATCTAGCATGGTCCTTTCCAACTCTGGCATTGAAATCTCCGAGCATGATAATTTCATCTAGGCAGTCGTCCACTGTCCTTTGAAGCAGCTCGAAGAATTCCTAACACATAAGGAAAGGAAACCCGAGGCCTGTAAACAGTAAATAAATATTAGACAAACATAAAGGTATGTTTTCAGGCACTCGTAAGAAATAAAGAAGTAGCAAACTAGACAACAGAAAAACAACAGACGTGAGTTCGCTCATCTTCATTTGGCCCATACACAATGACAAGGTTGCCTATGGTTTCTCCTTCTTTTAGTTTTAGGACCATAATGCGTTCCGAGACAAAGTTCCATCCCTTGATATTTTCCCTTTGGTTTTTGGCCACAAAACAACCCACGCCCCCTTTAGCTCTTTCAGATGTGGGTACACCACTGTAGAGCAGCGTGTCGCCATCGAGATCCATAACTCCTTGTCCTTTTTTCTTTGTTTCTGTTAAAGCCAGGATTTCTAATTTGGCTTTCTTCATCTCTTCCACCAGCTCCTCTTCCTTCCCATTCAAACTTCTTGTGTTCCATGTTCCGTAAGCCGTAGTCCGTTCCAGTTCGTCGCCTTTAGAATCAGTCCGGTTTTCTCTCTTACGTTTCGCGTAATCAGGTTTTTAAGACAAACAGGTGATTGGCCTGTTGTGCCTTTGCATGGTGGAGGGGCTGCCTCCTTACGGCCTCCATGCAGGCCGCCCTCCTCCTTTTTCAGCCGGGCTTGGGACCGGCCTAGGCGGAGTTGTTGTAAAACTTGCAAATGTTAATGCATCGAGAAATCGTAAAAAAAAAAAAAAAGGTTGGCCCTGATGTCTAGGTTGGGATTGAGGCAGTTTCTCTAAAACGACAAAGAACAAGTGCTGAAAAGAAAAACACAAACTTTCAGGACCCAGTTTTATTGTTGTTTCAACAGTACTAAGAAGCAAAATAAAATCCCCTTACCTTCTATTGTTTACAATAGGCATGGAGGCATATATGGAGTCATCCTTATATGACCACCAGCTAAACACATTGCTACAGTGTTCAAATGTGAAAGTAAACCTCTGTCTGCGAGGCTAATTACATCCTCATTGACTCTTGAAATCATTCAGACACTTCCAGGGATTCCCCCCTGTGGTGAAACATGTTAAGAAACCAGCATTGCACACTAAGCTTGGAGGAGTCACTTAAGCCCCAGACGTGACTCTGGCTTTTTGCGTGGTTGACTGCATGCAGGAGGATCTCACTATAGGCCCATAATATCTCTGGGCAGGGTGAGCTGAGAAGTGGCTCTGTGTAGGACGTGACAATTTTTTGGACGCCGTTAACCAGAAACAGTATGTTAGCTCTGCATATTTGGAGAGCCCCTTTGGATGGCGGGGAACGCTTCTTACTCCTAGCTTGGGATCAGATGTGATGATCCTTTAAATGCAAGCCAAGCTGCAGAAACTGAAGCTCATGACTTCAACTTAACACATTTCGGATTGGCAGAAAAGCCACAGGAAAAGCCTAGATCTACAGTGTAGATACTACCAAGGAGTCTTCAACTTGGTATTAGCTACATGAGCGAGAAGATCAGCAGCCCTAGCTAAGCAACAATTGCTTACAATAAAAGTAGAAGACTAGTACTGTAATTAGAAATTTGTCATATTATTCTCTTTCGAATCAACCGATTTTTTGGCCGAATACTATCTCCAACCAGGAATTGCTTACACGGTGCAGTCAAAAAGGCACGCTCACCATCACTGCCAGCAGACGCTGGAAATGGGTTAGCCATGTCCTGAGAAGGGACCCTGACACCATCACCAGAACTGCTATACTATGGACCCCAGAAGGACGGCGAAAGAGAGACAGACCAAAGACAACCTGGTGGAGAACAGCGGAGGCCGAGATGCAAAGCATGAACCAGAGTTGGGGCACGGCACGAAGGATGGCCACCGACTGAGCAAAATGGGGACAGTTTGTTGCTGCTCTATAAGACGCCACTAGGCGTGATGGCCACTGACTGTTTTGTCAGTCAGGAGCTAAGGATCCAAGGCGAAGAAGAAGAAGAATTTGTCATACTTTCGTAAAAAAATATAAATTTGTGAAGGATATAAAGAATAACTGATTAATGGCTATTAACGTTTATTCTAAGCAGTACGATGTACGATAAATGCATTTTCTGCGTTTTAGTACATTTTGTAGCAAAATTAAAAGTGGTCCTTGAACCGCAACTATGGTACTGATAAAATGAGTGTTGAACATCTGCTTCAGAGTTGCCCTGCATATGCGGAACAGAGAAAGCCCATATGGCCGACACCAGTACCATTCGTGGATACCATTCGTGGAAAGGCTCTACGGAGATTCAAATGGCCTCAAACTAATGTTTTCTTTGAAAACATTCAAGCAGACGTCTGAGAGTGTACGAAGAATATTTTGCGCTTTACTTGTTAAATAGTTTTAAGTCATAACTGAATATTAATTTTTCGGAATCGTATCTATTCATCTTTGAATAAAAATATGCTTCGATAACTTAAAACACATATAATTTAAAGCTCATAAGAAAGTTGGTAATTACTACAACAATTTTAAAAACATAGGTTCGCTGACCTAGGTGTTTGATGAAATATGTTGATTTAAAGGCACATTACCTTTCATCACTTGACACCCACATCTTTAAATTACGACGCACAGTCTATATTCGCACTTTATTATGTCCCTTACTTTAAAACGTTTTTCTTCTACCGCGTTCAATTAATTTGTTAGCACGACCGTGGAGTCGGTGGTTTTTTTAGAGGTAACAAAATGTTCGGCCTCCGGACTCCGAATTTTATGCCATATAACTAGTAAAATATCTGTAGTCGGAGTCGGGAGTCGAAGTCAGACGTCTAAAATTTCAGGAGTTGAAGTCGGAGTCTTAAAATTTCGGCCGACTCCACAACCCTATTTGTTAGTCATGCTAAATCTTCAGGCCAACCTCATAACTTCTACCTGAGCGTACTATCCTCTTACCAGATCTGGCGCCGTTGATGACCAAAAACCTAAACTTTAATGTATCTATTCCACCTTATTTTACATTGCTTTAGTTATTATATAAACATCTCTTTGGTTATCACTGTCAATAAAATATTGATAATGTATATTAAAATGGCACAAGAAAGGAAGCTGCTTGCACAGCTTCAGCTGTCTACAGTCAGTAGAAAATAGGGATTTTGAGTTTTCACAGATTTGAAACGCGGCAAAAATACACACCGTAGGTGATCTTAAATAAAAGTGGTTTTTAAACAAAAAGTTTAGAAAATAGATACAGTGTTTAAAGTCAAGACGTAAGACCGGAGTAATGAGTCACGCTGAAATATTTATTTGATGCTCTGTGTCTCAGAGATTGTTAAGATAATGTGTTTAGTCGCGTTTGGCTGATGTTGTGAGATTAAGTAGTTAGCGTAATTTTATGATGGGAAATCAGACAGAATGGAAGCAGAGTGATACAAACTTAGGTAGACGGGAATGTTGTGTGGGTGAGTTGAAGATAGATGCATAGAAAAATAGATACACAAATAGAAATAAAAACATAGTTGGAGATAATTGAATATAAAGGGTGAGCCATACATCCCTTGGTCTGGTTTGGTTTGGGCTTTAAGGACCATCTTCATTACACACGGACAACTCCATCAGTGCTCCGATCTTCTCCCTTAGATCACACAAGGAGGATCTCATCACAGTGCACGAACTCCGGAGCACCGGCGAGGATCCCAATGTGTGTATAGAGGAATCACACATTCCATAAATATTTTTGCGGTGGGTAGGTTTCCTAATTTTTAAATTTTGCCGGGGCAGCGGCCTTATGGTCTATTCTTTTATGATTTCCAACTGCAGAGGGATTTCTAACGTGCGCAACTTGCACCCAGGACCCCCAATTTTATTTTCTCCTTTATCTGAGAAGGTTAGGCATCCGATCTCATTACCCAGGAGTTCAGCGGGGAGTGTAACATCATTAGGAACCACTTTCTGAAAAAAAATTTCAACCAATTATATTTACTGTACTTGAAGCGAACCCGATACCTTTAGAATCAGAGGCGGACACCATACGTCTTAGCCACCCCGACCCTCTTGTTTAAACAAGACACAGGATGACTGCAGATGCCACGGCAAAACAAAATATAAACACAAGAAATCCACAGGCTGACTGCAGCGGTGAGAGACGTAAAAACACAACTACAGGTCGAGATGAAAAATAGACAGCACAACGATGTCTCAAATAACAGAGGAGACGAAACGATAGGAGCCTTAAAACACGCCCAGGCTATGATATAACATATGAAATCAATACAGTAACAAATTTTCAAGACTAATGTCAAGTCAATCCTATTGTATGGCTCTGAAACATGGAGAACAACAAAATCTATCTTCAGACCGGTTTTTGCCTTATAACAAATAAAATAAATTAAAGTACTTAGTGATTTAAAAAAAAAAAAAAATTAATTTCTGATTTAAAAAAAAATAATTTATCAAAGTGATCGAAATTGATCGATTAATTTTAGATTAAAGAAATTCGATTAAGATCCTTTTGTTTTGTTCAATCCCAGTCCTAAATCAAAATAGTGACCACGAGAGTTGATACATAAAGTCAGCCTTTTTTCCAAGAAAAAAACTTCACAAACTCTTTGACATAAATCTTGCTCAGTTCTTTGAAACTCTTCTTTTATTGCTGTTTTAAGATCCTCTAAGGTTTTAGAATGCAGGTAATGATAACAGGGTTGAACTTGAAGAAACACCAATACAAGATGTAGAATCGTACACATATCTTGGCAGCAATATAGACAAAGTTGGAGGGACAGACAGTGATATCAAAATAAGAATACAAAAAGCAAGAGGAGCTTTTATTGCATTGGGAAATATATGGAGATCAAGAGAAATCGGATTCAACACAAAAATAAGAATCTTCAACTCAAATGTGAAGTCAGTCCTATTGTATGGCTCTGAGATATGGAGAACAAAATAGACAACAACCAAAAAGCTACAGACTTTCATAAATGGGCGCTTGCGTAGAATAGAGGGATTGAAATGGTATGACAAGGTTACCAACGTGGAACTGATGACAAGAACTAGACAAGTGCCAGTGGAACAAGAGATGAGAAGAAGACGATGGCGATGGATAGGACACACACTGAGGAAACCTGTTGATAGCATTACAAGGCAGTCCTTGTTCTGGAACCCCCAGGGCAAGAGAGGCAGAGGTAGACCAAGAAGCACATGGAGAAGAGAGCTGGAAACAGATGTGAAAATGATGAGGAGAACGTGGAAAGAACTTGAGATGATGGCACGTGACAGGAGGACTTGGCAAGTGTTTGTTGAAGGCCTATGCTCCTTTGGGAGTGGAGGGTTATGAATGAAGGTTTTAGAAGCAATCCACTTTTTTCGGGCATGTTATGAGAAGAGGAAAGCTGGAACATATCGTAACAACAGGTAAGGGAATATATCGTAACAACAGGTAAGGGAATATATCGTAACAACACGTAAGGGAATATATCGTAACAACATCTAAGACTGAAGGAAAATGGAGATAAGGCAAAACAAAGACAGCAAATACTGGACAGTTTGACATCGTGGCATAGAAAGAAGTCAACAGCAGAATTGATAAATTGTACTGGAGACAGGAAGTTGTGGAGAGACATGATCACGTACGCCACTAGGCATGGTATTTGAAGTAGAAGATGGTTTTAAGTTTCGGACCATAAACCTTGTTCTTTAAATATCGCCATAAAAATAATCTGCTAGAGTTGTTGTTGTTGTTGTTGTTTAACTAGGGCTACTGAGCTTCTCGCTCTTTAGCTGCCAATACCAAGTTGAAGACTCCTTGGTATTATCTACACTGTAGATCTAGGCTTTTCCTGTGGCTTTACTGCCATTCCGAAACGAGTTGAGTTGAAGTCATGAGCTCCAGTTTCTCCAGCTTGGCTTGCAATTAAAGGATCGTCACATCTGGTCCCAAGCTAGGAGTAAGAAGTGCGTAGCATACTGTGTATTCCCAGCCATCCAAGGGGTCTCTACAACTATGCAGAGCTAAAATACTGTACTATGACTGGGCTCTCCCAAGGAATTGTCATGCCCTACACAGAACCACTTCTCAGCTTCCCCTGCCTATCACTGGTGTCCACTGTGAGATCCTTCTGCATGCAGTCAACCAAGTCAAAGTCAAAGAATTACGCATGGGGCTCAAGTGACTTCTCCAAGCTTAGTGCGCAGTGCTGGGTCCCCCCACCCCCCATCTCCCCCCCCCCCCCCCCCCCCCCCACACCCCCCCCCCCCCCCCCCCCCCCCACCCCCCCCCCCCCCCCCCCCCCCCCCCCCCCCCCCCCAAACACACCCCCCCACCCCCCACCCCCCCCCCCCCCCCCCCCCCCCCCCCCCCCCCCACCCCCCCCCCCCCCCCCCCCCCCCCCACCCCCCCCCCCCCCCCCCCCCCCCCCCCCCCCCCCACCCCCCCCCCACCCCCCCCCCCCCCCCCCCCCCCCCCCCCCCCCCCCCCCCCCCCCCCCTCTCAACAAGTTTCACCACAGGAGGAATCCCTGGAAGTGTGTTAATGATTTCAAGAGTCATCATCATCATTCTTTTTTGTCCCCTATGGAACATAGGGCAGAAACAGTTGCTCTCCATCGATTTCTATTCTGGGCTGTCTTTTTCATCTGTACCCAAATCATTCCGATTTCCTTAGCCTCCTCTTCAACAGTTCTTCTCCAAGTTCTCTTTGGCCTCCCGACTCTTCTTTTCCCCTGTGGGTTCCAGTCAAGGGCAACTCTGGCTGTGCTTGATTTTTCTCTTCTAAGTGTATGTCCTATCCATCCCCACTTTCTTACCTTAATTTCTGTCTGTATTGGCTGTTGCCCGCATCTTTTCCTTAGATCTATATTTGTTATTACATCTGGTCATCTTATACGGAGGATCTGTCGGAGACATCTATTTACAAATGTCTGTAGCTGTGGTGAAGTGGGATGTTATAAATACTTATAGGGAACTTAGTGTACTGACTGAGATCAGCTGTGAGTGTATGCTGTTAGGAAGTGTAAGTCACAACAACAGACAGATAAACAATTTAATTTAATCCACTACTCTTGACAACACTGTGACACTCACATACATATAACACTCTACAAAGATATCTTAAAAGAGTCACTGATAAACTTTCGAATAACAATATGTATTCATTACTGGCATGAATGAATATGTGTCCTGATTCAACTACAAGGGAACCAGGAATCACAATCAATTTAAATTACAAGTTATGTACAGAATGTATTTAATATGAATATTGTAGTGACATATATTATTACAAATGTTCTATGTGTGTCAGTTGTGTAGTAGTAAAATGAGGTAATACTGGTTTTATTTTGTTCAAGCTCTGTTGGTATTTGTCATCATGACTTCAATAGTTTGTCTTTAGGGACCAGTATTGGAGAGGTTCACAGTTCCTGATTTTAAGACAAGTAAATTCCCCTCTTAATGTTAATTTTAAAAAGTCAGTTCAAGATGAGGGGACATAATGTTGAGCTCAGCTGGCCAATTCGCTTATCTGGCGTGATGGCGGCAGGAAAGGACTCCTCTGCTCGAATTCTCCTCTGGGTTCAGGAGACACCTCACTGATAGCTAAAAAGACCAAGGAGTATGCTGTCCGACTCAGGATTCAGCAAAGCTCTGACTAGGTGCTGCTCAGTACATCAAGACCACTGTCCCTGAAATCAAGAAGGATGCACCTTCTACTTCATAACTAATTTATATTCTCTTTTACACTGATCACAATACATCACAAACATTGCGTTCAGAGCGTTAGGCCAACAGTCAGCTTCATCTGAAATACTTTATTCCAGTATTACCCTTCTTAATGGTTACTACGCCTCTGCACTTCCAGCATTATTTCTTTCTAGTCAATCATCCAGGGGTCAGTGTACTGTTTGGCCATTCCATGCCGTTTTACTTCTCTCCGACACCCTCTGTTCAGGCTGGAGCATTACAGGCTTTACCTCACTTTTGCCACTGAACTACACATATATATATATACAGGCATAAATCAACAATTCACATTCAATTTTCATTAAAAGATATTGAATGGTTCAAGCTTACCACAATTTCATGGAAATAAACACAGATACGTTGATTAGCAATGAATTCTGGCACAAAATACTGGCACAAATTCCTATCTGCTTATGTTCCAGGCTTTTATTTTACACAAATATGAGCTGGCTTCAACGCACTGATGCTTTATCAAGTTTTTTTTAAACAAGTGGTTTCGAACTAACGCTCCCAAGTGTGTATATCAGCGAGTCTGACCAATGAGCCCCGTTTCGACAAGTGTTTGAAAAAATGTTACCTTTCCCCGTTTCCCCTAACAACCAAGATAGTATTTATAGCCCGACCAATCGTGGTTAGGCTTTCATTTGTTGCGCTCCAATCAATTTGGAGTTTACATGGTAGGCTATTTCTGTAACGTAAATTTTTTTCAAACACGTTAAAAAAAAAATCTTATGAGCAGAAATGATTTTATGCTGTCAGGCACCCCCAATATTTTATTTTGGTTATAATTTATTAATTCCTGGACTATTTGCGTAACGTTTTACATATTATTTGTCAGCAAGCCCTAAGGAACCTAATTATCCAAATTTAAACGAACTACGTGGCTGCGTTCAAAATATGTAATTTCTTCTACCTCCTGTTTCGAAGATGTGCTGTCTGGGTACTGTTATGTGTTCAAACGTAAACCCATCTATTGTTATCTTTTCTAATAAGAGTTTGTTATGATTTATAAACCTAACTCTGGGAAAGGGTAGTGTATTTTATCACTGTCCGTCTGAAAAAGTTAGTGCTTGTAGACTTACACGCGTGATGGTAGCATTTGTATATCGCGCGACGCGTGTTTAATGTTCGGCTTTCTGCCTCTCCCTTCTCGCTATCCTTTTGTCCATCTGTTCGTTCGTTTTGGTAACGTAATATAATTAATGTTAGGATTAATTTAGGTCATTACGCAGTACGTCTCAATGCTTTTCCAAGAAATACAGCACACGTTTCAGTGAAGAAAGCGGGTATAATACAGTAAGCTTTTACTATCAACGTGAAAGCGTTACAATTTGCAGACGAAGCAGAAAACAAGGGGGATTTCGAGTACATTCTTTGTGACAGCACTGTTATTTTTCCATTGCTCTTTTCTTTATTAATTTTATTTGTTAGGCTTCATATTTACCTAATAATTTATATATGTGGATTAGAATATTTCATGACAGTAGCTTGGAGGTGATACTCTTTGAGACAAGCCATGTCTCTGAGCCATACAGCAAGACTGACTTCACATTTGAGTTTAAGATTCTAATACTGTTCTCTCTAGTTATAGCTGAGGAGTTCCATATTGGTCGAAGGGCATTTAAAGCGCGTCTGGCTTTATTTATCTTTGAGCAGACATCACCAGAAGTTCCCTCTCCTTTGCCAATGTTACTCCCCAGATATGTAAAGCTTTCTACTTCTTCAATGACTTGATCATTGATCTTCAACGAGTCCGTCTGCCCTATTATAATTATTTATTCTTATTTTTTTTTCTTTACATTTATGCTCAAGAGTCAATGAGGGTGAATTTAGAATCACAGACATAGGTTCATTTCCATGTACATATATTGTAGCATTGTGCATAGCTGGTAATCATACAAGGATGACTCCA
>JAMPIV010015148.1:262500-282803 GCA_024509875.1 Oreohelix idahoensis
TCACACTATCCTCCCGGCCAGCTAGGCATCCCCAAAAAAGGATGCTTTACTGACCGGTCATTGGTGCGAAACACAAGACAACACCGGAAGTTTACAATGGGCAGCTTAGCTTTATTAATGATGCAATCACTTCTGTCGTTCCCCTATTATACAGTATATGTCAGTCCACACAAGACAAAGACCTTGATACTGTGTCTAGTAAATGATAGAAGACTTAAGAACAGTAGTATAGAACAGAGGGTAGGTTTCTGGTATTGTATAAACATTTATAACATACCTTGTATAAGGAAGGGAAACCCGAGGCCTGTAAACAGTAAATAAATATTAGACAAACATAAAGGTATGTTTTCAGGCACTCGTAAGAAATAAAGAAGTAGAACACTTAGACAACAGAAAAACAACAGACGTGAGTGGCTTACCTAGGATTCGAACCCCGGACCTTCCGTACGACAACACCGCCTAGCTACAAAGCAGGTACCAGTTTACAGCTAGGCATAGACTGGAGCCTGACGCTACGAAGTTTCAAACTCGGTAAGTTTGCCTCGCGAAGCAAGCACTCTACAACTCCGCGCCCTAGGAAATGGTTTATTGGTGAGTGGGGTTTATACGATTGAACCACCGAATAAACGCCTCCTGATCACATAACATATGCCGAAACAAACTAAATACGCCACCTATCTCCGGTATTCTTTAGTAGGTGAATGCATCATTGGATTTATGTGGGTAACGATTTCAGTTTTCAGTTATTTAGATCAAACTAAAAAAAAAATAGAACTTTATTTCTTCAATTTCATCATTTACTTGTTTACTCTTTCATTCTTTCTTTCTTTCGTTCGATCTTTCTTTCTTTCTTTCAGTATTAACTGTTGTCCCCAAAAATCCTTCCCCCCTCATTAGTACATACATTCATTTAGTTTGTAACACGATCCATAAAGTATATGTGTAGTCTATTTCTTCCTCTGTCCCCCTTCTCGTATTCATTTACCTCTTCGTTTCTTCCTCCTGCTCGTCATGACTATCATCATGATAACTTTCTTTTTGTGTGTATCCCTTCTGCAGCCATCTCCCGTGCTCTATTTCTCCTGTTCCTCTTCTTCCTTTTCTTGTAGTGCTAAACTTCCACGTCTTTTACTTAATTGTTATCCCTAATCTTCCATTTCTTTGCCCTCTTCTCCCTTAGTCTCTATTTTTCCCCTCTTACTCATCTTTCTTCTTGTGTGCTTATCATCTTTCTTCATGTGTGGCTTTTTATTTTTCTTCGTGTGTGGCTTTTTAATCTTTCTTCTTATGTGGCTTATCATGTTTCTTTTTATATGGCTTATCATGTTTCTTTTTATATGGTTTATCATCTATCTTCTTATGTGCCTTATCATCTTTCTACTTGTGTGGCTCATCACCTTTCTACTTGTGTGGCTCATCGTGTTTCTTCTTGTTTGGCTCATCATGTTTCTTCTTCTGTGGCTCATCATCTTTCGTCTTCTGTGGCTCATCATCTTTCGTCTTCTGTGGCTCATCATGTTTATTCTTGTGTGACTCACCATTTATCTTCTTCTCTACCTCTCCACTCTTCCCCGTTTGCTGATTTGTTCTTCTTGTGTGGCTCATCATGTTTTTTTCTTGTGTGGCTCATCATGTTTCGTGTTGTGTTGCTCATAATGTTTTGTCTTGTATGGCTCATCATGTTTATTCTTGTGTGGCTCATCATGTTTATTCTTGTGTGGCTCATCATGTTTTTTTCTTGTGTGGCTCATCATGTTTCGTGTTGTGTTGCTCATAATGTTTTGTCTTGTGTGGCTCATCATGTTTATTCTTGTGTGGCTCATCATGTTTATTCTTGTGTGGCTCATCATTTATCTTCTTCTCTACCTCTCCACTCTTCCCCGTTTGCTGATTTGTTCTTCTTTTCCTACTCTTGTTTCTTCTTTTTTTTTAACCCTCTTGCTACTCTGTCTACTTCACATGTTCCTGCTCCCTCTTTCCCTTTTTCTCCTCCTTCTTCTTCCTCTTCTTCACTCTTCTCTTTTTACTCCTCTGCCATGTCCACATATTCCTCCTTCTCAAAATCTTGCTTCAGTTTTTAATCCTCATGGCCTTCCTGCAATTAAAATATGTCTCCTGTCATTTCCGCCTTTTTAAAAAAACTCTTTTTCCTCGTTATCCTCCTTACATCTTCTTCTAATGTGTTTGTTCTATTCATCATCGTCTCTATCAATCTTCATTAATTTTCATTCTCTTTTTCTTCAAGATTGCAGCTATGAGGATAATATTCTTTGATATTCCGAGTATTTGATCATCTCTCTCAAATTCTTTCTTAATAATGGATGCTTGTGTAGAATAGAAGGATTGAAACGGTTGAACAGAATCGACATCACAGCAAACCCATAGGTGCTCAGTCTTTCTCAGTATATGTCGAAGTGTGTGAATGCTAACTGTTCCTGTAGCTCGCTGGTTGTACACACGACGGGTGCATCCTCTCATACGTCCATCTCTGCTTACGTTTGATGCCAAATTCCAACAGTCTGAACCTATTGCAGTGTCATTCTCTAACAGGCGATCATTAACTTTTCACAGTATCTTTCCCTTATCCATATCCAGTGTCCCCACTGTTGGTGCTCTTGATGGTAGTCTGTCAGCTCTCTCATTGCCGCGTACCACTGCATGGCCAGGACAGTAGATCCACCAGACTGCAAAATGTATTGGATAAAAAGGGAAAAAAGGACATCACACTTTTAATGGGGGACCTAAACGCAAAAATAGGAACAGACAACACCGGCTTTGAAGAAGTCATGGGAAAACATGGATTAGGTACGATGAACGAGAATAAGGAACTATTAACAAACTTCTTTACTTCAAATCAACTAATTATAGGAAGGAGGAAGCATATTTCCACATAAAAGAATACATAAAGCAACATGGATATCATCAGACCACAGAACTGAGAATTAGATCGATCACTTATGCATAAATAAGAAGTTTAGATCATCATTAGATGATGTAAAAGTATATAAAGTGGCAGATGTCGTATCAGATCACCATCTTCTGTTTGCCAAAATAAAATTTAAACTCAAGAAATTTACAACAGTACATAGCTAAAGACAACAATATAAAGTGGGTCTACCTCAAGGGAGTCTTCACAAGATATTTCAGAAGTCAAGAACAATGCTGAATGAGTCTTAGCACGTTAACGTTGAATCTCACCCGCCGCCTTTTGTGAAGATGGATATAAATGATTTTGCGCGTTTAAGCCCCCAGCTGATTTAATTAAGCGACATTCCTTTTATTAGATCGATATAGATATGTATATCTATAAATATATATAAATAATAATAATAATAATAAATTCTTTAAGCGCCAAACACGGCGCATAAGGCAGAAACCAGTGCTCTCCAGGTTGTTCGTTGTGACGCCACTCCTCTTAGCTCTTGCACATTATTTAGGCCCAACGTTCTTCCTTCTCTTATTATTGTTCTTCTGAGTGTTTCTTTTGGTCTTCCTTTTTTCCGCTTACCCTCAGGAACCCAAGTGAGTGCCTGTAGTGGTATTCTGTTGTTTTGCATTCGTAGGACATGACCGATATATGACCATCGTCTTTTCCTTATATAGTCGGAGACATATTTCTGCCTAGAGTCTTCTCTTATTTGTCGATTAGTCTTGAATTCTTTCCAACTGATGTTCATGAGTTTTCTAAGACATTTGTTCTCGAATGTATTCAGCTTGTTCTCCAATGTTTTGTTATTTTCCAACTCTCACAGCCGTATGTTAACACTGAGATAACATTTGAATTAAACAGACGAAGCTTGGTATGTATATTCAATGATCGTAATTTCCAAATGTTAGATAATCTATTGAAGGCGCTAGCTGCCAAAGCAATTCTAGTATGGATTTCTCTTGTTGTGTCACCATCCTGAGTCATTTTACTGCCTAAATAATTGAAACTTTCAACTTTCTGTAGTTTTTCCCCGTTCAAGATGATATCAAAGGTCTCGTTAGAAAAGTTCATAGCTTTAGTTTTAGAGGCATTTATTTGGAGACCAATTTTAACCGAGAGATAAATATATATATAGTATATAAAATATATATATATCTTATAGATATAATATATATATAATGATATATCTATATATATATATATATATATATATATAGATATTTCAGAATATATAGAATAATGCTGAATATATCTATATATATATATATATATTATATCTATACCCCCCGCCTTTTGTATATGGATATATATTATAATTAGCTATATATATATATATATTTGATTATAATAAATATATATACATTAATATATTATATATATATACATATATACATATATACATATAGATATATACTAAATATATATATTATATAATAGGATTACACGTATATATATATATATATATATATAATATATATTATATATATATATATATATATATATATATATATATATACTAGAGGTTCTGGATCCTACATGTGACTTTCTCTATGTAATGATAAGTAATGGTAAATAAATATGAAATAGTAATTATGATAAATTATGGTTTATCATAGATCTCGGTTTGGGCGATGAAAATATAGTCTTTGGAGGTGGCCTCCTAAACTTATAACTTAGCTTCCAAAATGCTGAAATGTTGGTGCTGCTGGTTCCGTCACTTCGTCTCTGTGGCAAGGGCACGTCTCCAAAGGATTCTGGAGGTAACCGCTTCTGATCAAGGCAGGGATCTTCACCACCAGTGGGATGTAGATTTCACGTGTTGATCTCAAGCTTCGAACAACAGACTAGTACAGCTGTAACGTTAGTAGAACATCAAATGGTCTCTCCAATCCGTACCACCAACTTTAGAGGGAATTAAAGAACACATTCCGCTGCTAAGTATTTGTTTTCCTGATTAGACCAGGCGCCTTTCCCCTCTGTCCGTCACCAATTTTTTAAATCAGAATTTGTACTCTTCCCGAATGTATATCATATAACTTAGGGGATGTGATGAAAAATCACCATTTTTTTAGTTTCAACTGGACAGCGGCAAATGGCTTGTGCCTGAAGGAACAACTTTAAGCATACATACAACTCATTACAAATGATAATATATATATATATATGATGTCATCTTCATCTCCACTTGGAGTCTGGGGTTACCTCTGCTTTTGGTTCTTCCGTGAGAACTAGCATGAAGGAATCACCTGCGCTTGCTGTGGTGGTTCATGAATGTATCCGTTTCACAAGCTGAGGTTGCCAGCCTCGTACGAATCTTTAACACTCCTAGCTAGTTTAAACCAGTACAATTCAAAGTATAAAAATGTGTACAACTCACCCTAGTAACTAAGCAAATCTTAGACGTCTTGATCAGGTAAAAGATCTTGGCAACTTAACATAGATATTATTTCTTATTCTAGAATTCCTCTTTGACGTGAGTAGTTTCTGTAGGAGTCCGGTTCCGTATTAATATTGGCGAGTTTTCTTTTCCAGTGGATTAAAGATGCTCTAATACGTTTTTCCGTTCCTAAACATTCAGAATACTGACTCGATTCTTTCCAGTGGAAAGGTCCCAGATGTCTAGTTGTGACGATTTCTGGAGTGAAATGTCGTATGCTGGGTGTTCTACGTTATATCGTAGCTCTCGGCCCATGCTTCCTGCATGGCGTTCTGACAACTGTTCCAATCGCGTAGTTGTTTATTGGCGCCTCAAATGTCAGCCAATACATTCAACGTTCATATTATGAAAACTTTTCCTCTTGTAGTATTCTGTATGACTCATGCGTTTGAAAATTTCAAACAGTCATCCTCCACACATGGAGTTACTACATCCGACAATTCTGGGTAATGTTTATGTTACAACTTCTTACATTTTTTCTGTCGAGTCGGAATTAATTATGCAATCTTAAGTAAACATTTCGTACCCGCATTTATCTGGAGCCAATGTGGTATTATCACGTTTTAGAGACTCAATTAATCTCTCAGAGATGGGCGATACGTTTTCCTGGCCCTGTCATTCAGCAAGATAGCAGACAGGAAAAACAAGAAAGCAGATTTAAACAGAAGCAAAACCAGAAGCTCCAAAGCAAGGCTCATGACGTGTACATAGAAGCAAACAAAGAAGTAAGAAGAAACATCAAAAGAGACAACAGGAAGTATAATGAAGAGCTGGCAAGGGCGGCAGATGAAGCTGCAGCCAAAGGAAATATGAGGGACCTGTACAACAACACAAAGAAGCTAACAGTGAAAAATAAACAAGCAAATGGCCTCATAAAAGATTAGAATGGAAAATTGCTTAATAATATATATAAGAACGAATGAAGAGATGGACAGAACATTTTAAGGAACTTCTCAATAGACCAGCTCCAACAAATCCCCCAGACATCCAGCCAGCAGACGAGGAGCTACAAATCAGCTGTGAACGACCAAGTAGAGAAGAAACAAAGAAAGTCATAAAGCTTCTGAAAGATGGAAAAGCAGCTGGTCCAGATGTCATTCAAGCATAGGTCATCAAAACAGATATTGATACCTCTACAGAGCTATTATACAAACTATTTGGCAAAGTCTGAGAGAGAAGAAATACTCGTACCAGCAGAATGGAAGGAAGGTTATCTGGTCAAGTTGCCTATGAAGGGAAATTTACAAAAGTGCACACATCATAGAGGAATAATGTTACCATCAGTTCCAGGAAAAGTATTAAACAGAATCATCCTTGAGAGATTAAAAGAGTCCATAGACAAGCAACTGAGAGATGAACAAGCAGGTTTTACAGACCAGTAGTCAAATTGAGAGTAATCGTTGAACAAAGTCTGGAATGCAATTCACCGCTATACATCGGATTTGTGGACTTTGAAAAAGCACTTTACAGTGTAGACAGAGAATCGCTTTGGAAATTGATGAGGCATGATGGAGTTCCCCTGAAGATCATTAACTTAATAAAGAAGACTTATGAAGACGTGACATGCAGAATTTTTCATGAAGGACAACTTACAGAACCGTTTGGTATTAGATTCTACCGAATGTTAACTTCACTTTAAAAAAAAAATCGTTTTCTATCATAACTGATGATGATGCTAATAACTGCACACAGGACATAAGTTTGCGATTAAACATCATTTCCATACACACTTTTATTATAAAGTATCTCTTAATGTTTGTAGTTGCAGTATTACTGTCAGAATAAAACGTAAATGGCGGGATATAAGATCTCACAAGAACTTTCATTGAACACGGTTGAGCCACTCAAAATTTTTCTTCAGCGTACAGTTCAGATGCTATGGACCACAGAAGGACGGCGAAGGTGAGGCAGACCAAAGAAAAGCTGGTGGAGAACAGTGGAGGTTGAGATGCAAAGCATGTACCAGAGTTGGGACACGGCACGAAGGATGGCCACCGACCGAGCAAATGGGGACAGTTTGATGCTGCCCTACAAGACGCCACTAGGCGTGATGGCCACTGACTGCTTTGTCAGTTAGGGGTAAGGAGCCAAGAAGAAGAATAATACAGTTCAGAGCGTGCCTTGCTGGGTCACTTGCATACAATTATTTGACATGCAGCATGATGGACAAGATAGTCACTGATAGAGCCCATAAATGTTCTGTGCAATTCCCTTTTTCCACGATTGCCTACCACAATCACTTCAGTATTTTCCTCTTCGGCAACTCTTAGAATTCCTTCCTCAGGCTTAGCAGCAATTACATTCCTCACTTTTCCTCCAATTCCTAAATGTAGGAGTTTTTCAGCAAACTTGAGCAGATCAGATATAATTGGCTCATTGTTACACACGTCTAGGTTTAAAATAGTATAATAATCATTGTATACGACCAAAACCACGTATCACTTTATAAATAAGTCCAAAGAACTTGTAGTGCACAGATACAACACAATTTATTAAATCATTTCCACTAATAAAACTGCCGATCCATCCGTAAAACACTGACGGAAAATCCATAAGGCCATATGCACTGGACCAACAATCTAAGTTTGTCCGTTAGGCTTCTCAGTCAAAATAACGATTTGTCATAATATATAATATTACATCTCAGTCCATGCAGCGATTGGCAATAATGAATATTCACACATCATAATGCATGAGGTCTCAGCAGAGACATGTGATCAAGTTTAATAGAACATATAAGATCCACAACTATTTAATATCCAAACGGAACAATTGGGAACACGATCCAAGTCACGATCATGCTAGTCGGCCACACCACGAATATCTCTCTTTCCGTTGCCGTACACGACAACCTACGTCATAAAACTCACGCATAAAGACTTGCCTAGCAACATCCCCTTGAGCATCACAAAGTTCCAAAGTAATGGACTCTTTGTGGTGAGCAAAAAGAGTCGCAATACTCATGTTCATTATTGGACACGTGCTCCACCATGAATATCCCGGCTGAAGGCGTACACAGCGTTCTCAGATTTGGAGGTGTCACAGCGTTGTTTCGTCGTGCATTTTATGTCTTGTGTTCGTTGAGGGGGCCAGTCGGGAAGGCCGAGGTTAGCCGAACCGGCGGGTCATGTGACTACGGGAAGTCGGGGGGGGGGGGGGAAGGCGCAAAATTAGTCAGTGAGAAGTTAGCCTTTGTCCGAAAAGGACGGTTTTCCCTTATGCCAGCGAGATCGCTGTGGGATATATATTGTAGACTGTAAGTTGAGTGCCTGCCATGTTTTCGGACCCTGGTGATTGTCGTGGTTGAGTTAGAGTGTAGAGTATTTGTCGAGTTGGACAATAGTAGTGAAATCGACAAGGGATAGTGGACTGACAGAGTTATAGATTACACTTTAGATAAGGTGTAAATAGGAGATGGACTTGAGACAACCTGGAAGAAGATTTATCAAAATGATCTCTCTCTCTCTCCAAGCCTCAACTCACTTATGTCTGTCTCAGCACCTCCTGCTCTCTCTCTTTTCTCTTATCATACATAGAGATTATAGTAAAGAGCTAAAAATACAAATATGGATGGAAAGGTCGTGAACAGCGTATTAATAAATGTGTAAAATTTATTAAAGAAGAAAAGCATGAAAATAATGCATATCATCACAACAACATAAAATTACATCAATAATCAAATATTCATCAATAATCATATACACCAACAACCACACACACAGATCACCATTCATAAAACCTGTAGAACACACAGAGATAAATAATCGAGTGACAGTCCTTCGGTTTTCGGGGACCAGCTGAAGTAACTCCAGTAAGTGGTGTTTTCGTATATATCCTCCATCGGTGATGGAATTAACCTGAATAACATCACTGTATAGGCGCTATCGTTGGTGACCCCCCCTACTGGCGCGAGTTGGGCTGGGGACGCTGTTTATCTCCTGCTGACGTGCGAGGTTTTAAGTATCCAGGAAATACACCAGAAGAAGTCACTTGAGGACAAAGAGACCCAGGCGCGTTTATCCGGCGCAAGGCTCCGCTTGGCTGTAAATCCTGTTTAAACTGGTTTGGCTGTGGTTTGCTGAGTGCCCCGTTTAGGCACAAAAAAGGTGGGTGATGTGGAATTCTGCTATAGGCATGCTGAGCGGGTTTGATATTCTGGAAGCCGCAATGCTCTGGCTGGTAATCCAATAGGCGAGTAGAGAGCTACTACTGCATTTGGCGATTCCAGATTTTGCGTTGGCTCCGTTGCGCTGCGTGAGCTTAACTTGGCGTTGACAAAAAAAGGTTTTGATTCAGGAACGGGGTTGACGATTCGTGACGCTAGCGGTATTCAGAAACCCTCTAGATCGAAGAGAATATTTCGTTCTTCGCCTGACTGGAGTCTGCTCTAGCGATTCGGTCTCCCTGAAACTGAGACCCAAAAAGAGACACCCTTTTACTTCAAGCAAATAATAAATCACACTAACTTTATACAGAAAGTTTCGCTCCACTATGGGATTAAATTTATTGTAGTTATTGCTATGATAGTTTAGGGCTGTCTTTAACCATGTCTCCTGTTCCTTAAAAATATCAATTATCAACACGCGCCCGCATAGTCTTAATATCTTTTGCACCCCCAGGTACCTGTCAGTAACTGTTCTGACAGCAACAATCTACTCCTCTTTTCCCAATCTCAACTTACAGGAAACCTAATCTGTAGTTACAGTTAAATGAATATGCTTATTCCTCTTACAACATTAAATGAATTTACATAAACAGATTACAGCATTTGACATTACACAAATAAATCGTATGTCCCCTTTGGAAAATATATTAGCATTCCACAAAATGAGTACAAAGAAAATGCAATGTTCTTGCTATAATAATACAGTTGTGGCTAGATCATAAGATATAATTATATCTATGCCTGGTGACTGCTTTCAGTGAAAGTTATAGACTAGTGCCTAGCCACACAAGTAAGCATAAAATGATCCTCCCTTGCCACTAAAAATATCTATCAAAAGGAATAAGTGACTATCTCCTATAATCCAGAGTTATTACCTGCATCTCACTATTCAGTTTTAAAGTGAACAATCCACACCTGACATTATCTTACAGAAATGACAGTTAATTTTGCTGACTCTTAACCCAATGGTAAGCATTCGTGGACTGATTCTACGCCTAATATCTGTTATTGTAAGTTTGACATTTAACCCATGATAAACCGTAACAGTGTAAGCACCACTTAATAGGCCGTAGACAGCGCTACCTTATCACTGAATAAATTACTTCCCTAACAGATATATATAAAAGCTAACATGAATATATCATATTTATAAGATATGTCAACTCACCCCGAAAAATGCCAAGAAATAGGCGAAAAACATTTAGTTCTGTGTTAATGTTTGCCTTATTTCCATAATGGTCTATCTCGGGCCAGGAAATTCACGAATGTCTTTGTCTATTAAAACCAGTCTACTCTTATAGATCACAAGGGACGCTCCCCCCGAACACATGACGTGCGTATTTCTACAGAAGTTCGGCGAAAGACGTAATCTAGAGTAAGACAAAAGAAATCGTGCGAAAGTTCCCCAGGTAGAGAAATGCATAACATTATGCTCTCTCTTGTCTAAGGGGCGAAAACCCAAAGACTGACCGCGGGTTGTTATCTTCCCCTGGGACAGATCACACTCGTTACCCAGGCCTTAAAGGGTACCAGCCGCTCGTCATCAAACGTTTTAAAGCGACCAGAGAAATTCCCCTGTTGGGACCACAAAGGGTACCCGCCGCTAACGAACCATTTCTGAACCGACTTTGGCTCGTTCTAACACTTAAAGCGGACCCGAGAAATGTTTCTCTGGTCGAACAGGTGCGTTTAGATAACATTACGTCTAGCGTTAGCTGACCGCAGCTGGCCAGCGTAAACAACCTCGGGTGGGGTTGAGAAGGTGAAAAAATGTAGGTAGAATATGAAAGAAACGAAAATACAAAATGTCTCGGAAAACAGAACATTTAAAGGAGTAATCAAATTATGGACAAGATGGTAAAATAGATCAGATAATTACGTGATTAAGTCTAGAGCAGCGAAGGGTCTAGATCGTATTGTCTACAGGCCGTATTTTGATAAGATGTCGATGATTTTGAGTGTGTCAATGTCATAGTTTTGCCGCTCAGGTGAGCGATATTTATAGCAGCCAGTTGTGATATAGTGTGTACCTTCGTGTATGGAGGTGATAGCTTAAACGGCTAAGGCAGGTTTACAGTGGTTTTCTCATTATTGTATTTGATGCGTTTGATGGCCGTGTTAGGCCTTATTGTGTGTGTAGAGTATTAAAGGGAAGTACCTGTTGAAGGTGTTTATTACTTTTGTCAGCCATTGTCGTGTGGTCATTCACGTAGGAGGGCGAGCCTATATTTGTTATTATAAACCCACACAGCAGCGGTGTAACCCGTGTAGTGTTCTCCATGATAAGTGGTTCCTGACAGGAGGCATGAAGTAAGCCATGATATTTAGGCACAACGACAAGCACTGCCTTGTCTCCATCTTTGTAACGTGCTTGCTGCACCAGTAAAGCGCATATTCAGACGCTTCGCTACCATCAACAGCAATAACACAGCTTCTAGATTCTACCTTTATGTTACTGTCAGCTTGGTTCATATCACGTTTGGACCAGACATAACAAGATAAAGAAGAAATAACTTGAACATACGACACAGTACAGGAAGGCTTGGCTTGCTTTTGATGAACACATGTGCTCCGTGGGAAACAGAAAAGTACCAATCATGATGAGTAGTAGGAATTTGGCCCAACGCTGCCGGTAAGAAAATCCACACAGAATTCAATATATTGATCTGCGTTAGACCTTTACTGTAAGTGTGCCAGGTAGATAGATTCTGCCAATAGTAACGCCAATGCAGTATTTCATACGGCATTTCTCCTGCTTCAATACCAAACTGTTCCACCCGCTATGTAATTTGTTAGTTAGAATGATATAGTTCTGATTTATTGAAAATCGATCAACAGAAAGCACAGCTGTCAAGTCTAGCGACAGTTATACTTGGCTTAGAATGATCACTAAATCAGTGGGTCTTAAGCTGTGGGAAGTGGAAATTATGTACTATATAATTCTCTAAGAACTTCCGTCCCGTCCCGCACAAATGTTTTGTTGCAGTCTGGAAATTATGTAAAAGCCGAGCCTTCTGGCTTCTGCACTAAATTGCACGGCGTTTAATATAGCGCGCATCTTTTTTTCGCACCATATTAGCAAGCATATTTTAAATAATAAATAGAAATGATATAGTAAAGTGTCAAAAACTATACATTATATTTTATTGTCATTATTTTTCCGTTTGATTGTTTCCCTTTGACAGATGATAAATTACATCCCTTGAAAAAAAGCCAACAAATTTTTTTTTTATTACCCTTCGACAGGGAAGAGGATAAATTACATCCCTTGAGGAAAAGAAAACGCCAATACAATTTTCAAACTGTTACGCACGGATCATTATTATTTTTCGTTTGTATAAACATTTTTTCATATGTATGATCATTTTTTTGACTGAAGTGTGTATTATGTTTTCTATGGTCAAAGGGACATAATCCGAGTTATCGAAACTACAATTTAGGAGTTTGCCTTCTCTTGTATAGAGACACGTTCGGTCTATAATTTCTTGAACGAAGCGTGACCACATCTCCTTATTTGGTAGTACCAGTCAACTATGGTAGATGTCTGAAACCTTTCTTAACGCTTCTTTTCATGACCATAAAAGGCGCGACTGTGTAAGACTTTTATCTCGAATGTTCTTAGAATCGTCTTATTGTGAACGGCAACTCAGAGATTGTCGTTCTGCGCATGTCAAAAGCTGGGAGTTCGTTCTGTGTGTTCCGCCCAGTTGGGGCAGTTGAGAAATGGTTTAAGAAGCGAGCAGACGCAACTGCGTCTTGTGATTTTCTGAGGGAAATACATGGTCTTTGTGAGTTAGTTAGCTAACTAGACTATTTCCCAGTATTATTCACGCCTGCCTGGAGGCATATGTTCATGGTTGATTTTCCGAAATAAGGTAATTCCTCTTGTATCGAACTTTATGCTAACATCTAGAGGTTCGTCATTTTGTCGCCTATTTGCTCGCCTGTGTGATGCAAAATGGAGAGGTACTTTGACTAGGATTAAGTCACCGGTATCTGTATACGTGAACGAGTGAAAGATATGTGGGTCGATCTAGGCCAACACGACAACTGGCTGTGTCACAGGATTCGTTATATCAGAGATCACGTCCAAGTCATATGGTTTAGACTTAGGAACATTTATAAAGGTCGAGCTGACATGTTAGAACATGTATGCTATTCACGTGCAGACAGTGAACGGACTTATTGTATACAACTGATCTGCTAGCATCAGAATGGGAGCATTTATTATTGTTTATGAACATTGAAGATCTGTAGCTGACACTGTTGCAGAAGTTATAGAAATTATTATTATTTATACAGCTTCACGAACTAGACCTCTATGATTTATGAATTTCTGAATCTATTGAACTGTGATGTCTTATGACGCATATATACAACAGCTGTCATTGCTGACTACAGAAATTGTTTTCAATGTGCCATATCATCTTGCTGAACTCGTTAACTATGTTGATGTCATAAGTATCATGACTGTTTTGTGGCGTGCAATAAATGGAAGAAACTTATACAACGAAGTTACCCTTTCTATGACTCTACACGTCATGTTGCCTGTGTGATAACCCTGTGAACTGTTCCACTACCACATACACAGCAACATCCTAAATCAGAGAAGACACCTCCATCTTACACTTTAATACCAGGTGTCGATAAGGGTGGCAAGTTACCACTTCAGCTCAAATCCACCCTTATCATTTTCATAAGCTGAAAATAAGAGACTTGAAAAAGAAGCTGAAAATAAGAGACTTGAAAAAGAAGCTGAAAATAAGAGACTTGAAATAGAGGCTGAAGAAAAAAAGTTACAGGCCCAGGCTGAAGAAAGAAAGTTACAGGCTGAGGCTGAAGAAAGAAGGTTGCAAAGAGAGGCTGATGAGAGAAAAGCAAAAATGGAACATGATGAAAAAGTCTTAGCTTTAGAGTTAGAGAAGTTAAAGTTATTGAACACTGGTAATGCTAATGATGCAAATAAGGTGTCAAATAAGACTAATGCTAAGGATTTCAAGCTTAATCTACCAGCATTTAATCCCTCAATCGATGATATAACATTTTATCTAGATAGATTTGAAAGTGCATGTAATGTGCATAATATAGATAAAACATTATATGTGTATCATCTGTCCAAGATACTTAGAGGTGATGCTTTGACTTTGTTGAGTATGGTAGATGTGCCTGACAAAAACAACTATGAGGTTGTCAGGGCGGCATTGTTAAAGAAGTACCAACTTAACGAGGACGGATATCGTCTTAAATTTAAAACCATGTTACCAGAAACTGGAGTTGAATTCTCTGAATTCATCTCAGGCATCCGTCTTACTTTTTTACGATGGGTTGAGTTGTCTAAGACAGAAAATACATTTGAAGCTCTTATGGATTTACTACTTAGAGATAAGGTTATGTCTTCTGTTAATGAAGCTTTTCTATCTTTTCTTCATGAGCGTAAGCCTAAAAACATAAAAGAAATGGAAGAATACTGTAGCCAGTATGTTACTGCGCATCCGCACATAACCATTAGTAACTCTAAGGTGAAAGAAGGTCTGCCAGTTGCTTCGGCAGCACCTTATGGCCCAAATTTTATGCGTAAATTTCAGGGTAGCCAGAAAAATTTCAATAAAAAGAGTAATCGTAATTATGCCCAGAACCATAGTGATCAATTCCAGGGTGATTCTTCTTCCCAGAACTGGAGACAACCGAATACTACACGTTATTCTACTCCGGTTAACTTTAGAAATTTTCACAAAGGTAATCGGTATAGAGGGAAATATTTTATGCAGAGACCTCAATACCAAGATAATAGAGGTTCTCAACAGCATAGAGATAGTAATAACAGTTATGGAAACTGGAACTCAAACCAGGATAAAAATTACAGTAGGGACTTTAATGATAATTGCAGAGGCAATAATGGTCGCGGTAGATCGCAACATAAGAGAAAAAGATATCAACAGACAAACTCTGTTCAACAAGAATCTCAGGGAGCAGATAAACAGGTTAATAATGATAAAGACCATAATGCTATCGGATGCTCATCTTTTGATTTTGGTAGGGCAAATAAATGTATCCAATGCAGTACTTTATTTGATCCGAAAACCGTTAGTACTTTAAGCTGTGGTCATCCTTTGCCCGCTCTTCCTGCTAATGTTGCTCATGATGGGAGAGGTTCTCTTATATTACATAAGGGGCTAGTAAATAGTAATCCAGTCTCAGTGTTGTTTGATTCTGGATGTACTACTGTCGGCGTTAGGCAATCTCTTGTAGATCCATCCTGTGCTACAGGAAAAGTCATCAAATGTGTCACATTTGGTGGCACGTTAGAAAAGTATCCTACTGCTATAATACACATTGCTACTCCTTTCTTCACGGGAGAGATCCACGCGTGTCTACTTCCAAACCCTATTGCGGACCTTATTATTGGTCGTATTCACGGAGTTAGGGAATGTACCCCACAGCAGATTGCTGTTTGGGAAGAGCAAAACATTGAAGCTACCAATGCGGTGGTCACAAGAGCACATGCTCTGGATCCACCTCAAACTTCATTTACTAATAATGATGAAGTAAATGACCAAGATAGTCACTTGACTATTACACGTGACTCATTTATCAAATTGCAAGAAGAAGATCCTTCTTTACAAAAAATTTTTCATCTCTACCTAAAAAAAGGTTACCCTATTGAGAAGACACTAAGTGACGGAAATCTTGGATTTCTATGAACTAATGCAGGAGTATTCTGTACTTGTCCGTATGGTACAAGACTCTAGGATTAAACGCTGTCCACTCGGTGTTTTCACAAGTTATTGGCTATGGTATGGTCTATTCTGAAGTTACAAAGATTTCTTCTAGGCGCACATTTCATTGTGGAAACCGACCAGAAAGCGCTTACTGCTATTCAGAGCAAAAACTTGAAGAGCTCGAGGTCCACTCGTTATGCCATAGCTCTTCAACCATTTCATTTCTCGGTTCGAGCTATCCGTGGTTCGGATAATGTAATGGCAGACATTCTGTCCAGATGTCCACACGATTCCACATGATTCTTCTGTCATATATATATATTTCCTGATATACAGTCCAATGTTATAATGACATGTTAGTAGATTTTGTCTCACTTTTTTTTTTTGAGGGAAATTTATAACATTGTACCATGTAATTATTTAAGAAGGCTTAGTTAGTGATATACGGGCCAAAAGATCACTCGGCCACATTTAAATAAATTATTTTCAGGATTGTATTAAGAAATTTACCAGTTGTCTTTAAGATTTGTGTTATTGATATTTTCGCAGCACATCATTGAAGTCTGCGAGTTTATGTCCATTGTGGAACTTTGAGGATATCAAGTCCTGTCCTACATTGGGAGCGGATGATGTCCACATCTTCTTCTATTGAATGTTTTATGTCACCGAAGATCAACACATGTATTACTTATTAATTACTGTTACTTTATATAATGTAATAATATAGTGCGGTATATTAGTAAATTACACCGCTATTTGCAACACATTGTATGATAACACATAATATATTTAATTTCATATATTGGTATGAGAATAATTTGATTGTCATTATGTTGTTGCCATCATTGTGGCGTGTGTTGGTGGCACCTTCCTGGAATATATCAGCGTATACTTAGATAAATTTTTTCTCTAAGGATCTGAGATATGATCTCAGTGTCGCTCCATGCGTTGAGCTAATTTGTTAGGTATATATCCACGCATCATACGTGCGTTAGGAGCCTAGATTTTTTCCGGCTCCAGGATTTTAAAAAAAAAATGTTTCATTTTTTTTTTTCCAGGGAGGGTGCGGTAATGTTACGCACGGATCATTATTATTTTTCGTTTGTATAAACATTTTTTCATATGTATGATCATTTTTTTTGACTGAAGTGTGTATTATGTTTTCTATGGTCAAAGGGACATAATCCGAGTTATCGAAACTACAATTTTTTAGGAGTTTGCCTTCTCTTGTATAGAGACACGTTCGGTCTATAATTTCTTGAACGAAGCGTGACCACATCTCCTTATTTGGTAGTACCAGTCAACTATGGTAGATGTCTGAAACCTTTCTTAACGCTTCTTTTCATGACCATAAAAGGCGCGACTGTGTAAGACTTTTATCTCGAATGTTCTTAGAATCGTCTTATTGTGAACGGCAACTCAGAGATTGTCGTTCTGCGCATGTCAAAAGCTGGGAGTTCGTTCTGTGTGTTCCGCCCAGTTCGGCAGTTGAGAAATGGTTTAAGAAGCGAGCAGACGCAACTGCGTCTTGTGATTTTCTGAGGGAAATACAGTGTCTTTGTGAGTTAGTTAGCTAACTAGACTATTTCCCAGTATTATTCACGCCTGCCTGGAGGCATATGTTCATGGTTGATTTTCCGAAATAAGGTAATTCCTCTTGTATCGAACTTTATGCTATCATCTAGAGGTTCGTCATTTTGTCGCCTATTTGCTCGCCTGTGTGATGCAAAATGGAGAGGTACTTTGACTAGGATTAAGTCACCGGTATCTGTATACCTGAACTAGTTAAATATATATGGGTCGCTCTAGACCAACAAGACTATTGTCTGTGTTCCAGGATTCGTTATATCAGAGATCACGTCCAAGTCAGATGGTTAGACTTAGGAACATTATAAAGGTCGAGCTGACCTGTAGCCCATGTATGCTATTCACGTGCAGACAGTGAACGGACTTATTGTATACAACTGATCTGCTAGCATCAGAATGGGAGCATTTATTATTGTTTATGAACATTGAAGATCTGTAGCTGACACTGTTGCAGAAGTTATAGAAATTATTATTATTTATACAGCTTCACGAACTAGAACTCTATGATTTATGAATTTCTGAATCTATTGAACTGTGATGTCTTATGACGCATATATACAACAGCTGTCATTGCTGACTACAGAAATTGTTTTCAATGTGCCATATCATCTTGCTGAACTCGTTAACTATGTTGATGTCATAAGTATCATGACTGTTTTGTGGCGTGCAATAAATGGAAGAAACTTATACAACGAAGTTACCCTTTCTATGACTCTACACGTCATGTTGCCTGTGTGATAACCCTGTGAACTGTTCCACTACCACATACACAGCAACATCCTAAATCAGAGAAGACACCTACATCTTACACTTTAATACCAGGTGTCGATAAGGGTGGCAAGTTACCACTTCAGTCATGTAAGAATTCCTCTAATTTTGTCCACCATTCCAAAAGTTACTTATATAACCCCCTACTTTTCAAAATTGTTATACTAGGCTACTGTGGCGAGATGGATGTGAGATAGAAAAATAGATATAGTTCACAGAAATAAAGAAGAAAACTGGTGAACTATTGGTAAGGATGGCACAGAACAAGTCAAGTAGTTAACTGCACAGTCCTAGCTGGTAGCGGTAGGAGAGAGCTTTGAAGTAAGTCAGACCTATCCTCTGCACCAAGGGTGTCTCTAGTAATAGTTTGTGGGAATTGCAGTTCGTTCTTTATCCCCACCAATTTGAAAAACAAAAACTGTCTCTTAATTTCCACACAATATCACAATTCCTAACAGAAACTGGAATTTAAACAAAATCAATTAACTGCGATTTATAAAATATATCTGCACATTTATTAACTAAAATAGAATTTGGTAAAGATTGCAGATATGTATTTACACAAATCGCAAGTTGGAAAATCAATGATTTTGTTCTTAATTTCTGGCAGGAGGTGACTGCTGGATCTTGTTTCTTCAAAGAAATGAGTACTTATCTAATTCAGGTTCCCAGTACAGGGTATATACCTGATGTAAATTTTTTCAGAACCAGTTGATCCTAATGATGTCATACTTCCCTCTGATCTCTTGGGTAGTGAGATCGGATGCCTAGACTTCTCGGATAAGGGTGAAAAAATAGGAGGTCTCGTGTGCAAATTGCGCACGTCTAAAATCCCTCGGCGGTTTGAAATCGTAAATAGTAGGCCTTACGGCCGCTGCTCTGGCAAAATTTCCAAAATTAAGAAAACCTACGCGCCACAAAAATATTTATAGAACGTTTGATTCCTGCACACACACACACACACACACACACACACACACACACACACACACACACACACACATTGGGACGGAGCTCGTGCACTGGGCTGAGATCCTCCTTGTGTGATCTAAGTGAGGAGATCGGCGCACTGATGGAGTTGTCTGTGTGCAATGAAGGTAGTCCTTAGACCCAAACCAAATCCAAAGTTGAGTGAACACTCTTGTGTGAGCATGTTTACATTATCCATAGCCATAAATGTCCATTAGATCATGACAAATAACATGACAAATAACATGACAAATAACGTAACAAATAACATGACAAATAACATGACAAATAACATTACTGATGCGTGATGCCATATGATGATGGATGGCATCCGCATGTCTGGTTTTGTGTAGTGTGCAGATGTGTTCAGTCAAAACAATGCTCATACAACAATAACAGGGCAATCCACATAGGACGTCAGTAAACTCACGACGTATAAAGTCAATGATTCTTGTAACAGCCGTTGACGTTTTTCTTCATTATTTATTGTGGACGCCACAGTGACAAAATGGTTACGCGACTATGTAGGCACATCAAACAGTCATTATCACAGCAACATTCAATACAGCAATAGACGGTAGACAGCATTACAATGATGAGTCAGATGCATGTTATATTTCATAGTGCTGTAAATGTAGTCAGGTGGAAAACACCATCCTTTTCTATAACAGCCAGGAGATAACCAGATGTATGAGATCAGTTCACTCTCCTTAGTTTGACTTCAGCAAG